>CM031241.1:241793500-241968788 GCA_018340775.1 Taxus wallichiana var. yunnanensis
TCATTTACATGCACTTTTAGTGAGGGTCTATGCATCATGGTATAAGTGCCCTTAGTGATATCCATCTTGGTCACATCCTCCTTCCTGTTGATGTTTATGCACTTAAAGCACATCCACTAATGCTTATGTTTTACAAAGGTATAGTAGAATATCTAATATCTACAATGTGTAAATTACTAAATTGATATAATTGTTTCTATTATGTTTAAGAAGATTCTCTTAATTACATCGAGAATTACAAACTTCTTACTATGGATAAGAATAATATTTATGTCTCTTTGTTTAAATGGGATTGTAAATAATGTGGAGTATTGAAATTTCAACATTTCACAAACATAGATATAATCCTACATGAATGGAGAAGTATACTAAGATGCTCACATCCATTATGGATTTGTCAATCTTTCGGTACTCATAGTGCGTTGTAAATATATTTGTCACTTTGAAAAATTTAAATAATAGAATAATCTCAAGCATTGGGTGTGATAGTAATTATTTTGAGGAATATGTGAGTGGGTTTTATGTTCCTACCCTTTGGCTGACATTAATCTTACTAGGATTTCTCAGACTTTGATTTGAGACCTATACTTTTTTTTTCATATTCGATCATTAGACATTATTATATTTGATTAGTATTTTGATTAGACCGTATGGATGTTTTAGAATTTTAACATGATACAACTTATATGATTGATTATACATGTAATGGATTGACATTTTAATATTGATGATCTAGAGTTACTTACGTTATAAGATCTATGCGCCGACACATTGGATTTTTGATACATGATTTTTTGTTAGACAAGTTAACTACACTTGTGATCTTATCACAAGTCATTTGAAATGAAAGAATTGAAATATCTTGAAATTCTAAACAATTGGGTGAAATTACTCTCAGATTCTAGTGTGATGATTCATTTGTGTTGATTGATGATGAATTCATATGTATATGTTTGTTTTATTGTATTGATGTCAAATGATATGGTCACGAGGGGCCGTGACTTGTATCATTTTGAATTGGTAAATAAATCGTAATGTACAAAAAACAAAGGGGATAGGAGACCCCAATAATGTGTTAAATTTTGGGTATTGGCAAAATCGGTCGCCTTGGCACCTGTGTTTTAAAAGCCAGTATGATGTTTGTTATTGATAAATGGTTGAGAGGTTCCCTTTGAAGGGTGGCCTCAATGTGGCCGAGGAAAAATGTGTCAGTTTCATTTTTATTTTAATTACTTTTGTGAGTATGTGATTTATTATTGATTGTGCTCCACTTTATTATTCTTTGTTGGTTAGTATACTCCATTTAAGTTGATTTATCTTGATTAATTATTGTAAATGGGATGTGACTAAGGAGGGTATTTAATTTTTGGTAGATTGTCCTTAATTTTATGTTGGATTTGAAAGGATTTGATTACTTCTAGTGTTGTATACTCAACCTCGCATGTCAAATTCGGATTTGGGCTTAAGGGCCATTTTTTATGCATGCTCAGTGAGACAAAGTTAATCTTGTCCACACCTCTTAATTTAACCTATACCAACTTCCCCTATAAGCTAAGGGGCTCCAAAATAGACCCCATTATGTGATTTATAAGGAAAATGTGATATTTATTATACTTTATCTTACATGAGTTTTAATTGTGTCCTTTTTAGAGATGTGTGTAATGAATGCATTTTACACCCACAAATACAACAATGGAAATACAAGGATAATTTTTTTGACTTACATTGCTCACTACACAACACCACAAGGGGCTCTAAGTAGGTAGAAAATCAAAATGCACAAGACACTTACATAAGTAATAGACTCACATAAACACATGAAAGCGCCTATATATATGTTGATTCCACAATTTCCCAAATGAAAGAATGATAAAGAATGACCCAACCACAAGAAAAGGACTCAAGGGTCAAAACCCACAATACGTCATTACCTTGATTACATCTTATTTACGATTAACATTCCAAGAACATTATCAGTGCGAGGATAATTTTATCATTTTCCACCTACACATTCTTTAGTTAATTTCACATTCAACTTTACAATTCAACCTTTTAAGTCGGCTCTTTATCTCTTACGACAACTCTCCATATCTTATAATTATTTGGCATAATTTGAATTGCATACAAAGTTCTTAATTTCAGATGTTCATAGTTAAGCTTATGTTTCTCAAACATCCATTCAATGTTTAAATTTTACCTAACTACATATTGAATCTGGCTATGATGTCAAGAAAAATATTAGGATTTGAGGCAGTATTTAGATCAAGATACATTTTTCCAAAACATTATTTTTATAACGCCACCTTTATTTCCCTACCATAGTTAATATAGATCGATAAATCGTTGAATCCATTTAACATTTCCAAGTCAAGAAATTTTATTTAGATTTATAAATATCATTTTTTTCAAAGTTGATCTCACTAAGGCAATTCATATTTTTTAACACTCTGTGAAGGAAATGTCTAATTGAGTTATAAGGACTCCTTGAATGATAATATTCGTACCCTCAAATCTCATTTCAGTCTTCTATGCTTTACTCTTACATTGCATTTTAATCTCATTATTAGCATTGTTTTATAAAAAAAGGAGTTACAAAAGTATTTGTCTAACATCTTGCAGAAGTACATGGTTGTGGTGTTACCTGGACATTTTCGAGAGACTTCCCACATAACCCTAACAAGGGTAAGAAACATATCTCAGAGCTTACTACAAGGTGATATGGGGTGCAATCATATGATGTATATAGCCATCAAGAACCATCAGAAGAGCACCGAGTACAATATTGAGACTACATGTGCATTAGTGGTATTCCTACCTCTATCTTGTTTGATGAAAGTTGCCCTTATGATTATTTCATCGCACCATCTTTAGTAGAGTGATGCAGCTTGTGGCGTTTAGGTAGGGTCATAGCTGGGATGTTGAGATGGCTTTGAGCCAAGGTCTCGTGAGACTCCTTTAGTTAAGTGAGTGTGTGGTAGATTTGGGACCTTTCGCCACTAACACGGATCTTTGTATCCTTCCTTTGGGATCTTATGGAGTCATTTTGGGTATGGATTGTTTATCTCGCACACAAGGTTAGGATGGATTATTTACCACAAGATTATATCTCCCGGTGGATGATTTCATGAGTCGAGTCGGTGATTTCAAGGGTCAAGGACTCATTTCTATTCGCACCATCTCTGCTTGCAAAAATTTTAAGCAAGCGTGTACGATGAGGTTGCCGGATGTATGTTGTTACAACAAGTGACAGATCGTGAGGATGGCTCTAGTGGACCATCGCTGAGACAATCACCCCATTTTGAGAGAGTTTGCAGATGTCTTTCTAGGGGAGCTACCAACCACCCCACGTGAGATTGATGTTCATATAGACCTAGTTCCAAGAGTAGAGCCTATCTCACGAGCACCTTTTCGATGACCACACCGTGAGCTCGTGTGAGCTCAAGTTGTAGCTTGAGGGCCTTTTTGAGAAAAGCCTTATCCATCCTAGTGTTTCCCCTTGGGAGTGCACCGGTGATCTTCAGTGAAGAAGAAGGATGGATCTGCGTGTGCATGTATACTTTGCTTAATGCTAAATCAAATGAAGCAAGAACTACCACCTAAAATAGTTCTACAATTTAGCTAAAACAAAGCATAAACACCATCATGATAAGAATTAAACAAGGGTTAGATGCTAGCATTCATCAATACAAACTTTGAAACTAATGTTAAATATCTAAACTCCTCTATTCTCTCAACAACAAATAAATAAACTCTAGAAGGGTTTAATTTATGCTTAGCAAGTCATGGGAGTTGAGGGGCAGTTTTAATTAATCAAAGGTGATTAACTAATAGGTAGATGTAAGCTTATGTAAGCTAATTAGAGGAATATTAGTATGATTTAGGCTATTATAAGGGATTAAATCAATTAAATATTGATTTATTGGTTAAATGGAAGGAAAAGGCTGCATTAATTAATAATAATTAATTGAGTCTAGGTAGAAGGGGTTATTTATTAACGAGATAGGTCGTTAATTAGGTATTTTTGGATAGGAAACTTAATTAATTAGCTTAGTGTAATTAATTAATGATGATATGAGGGAAAATGAGTGCTTTTGATGATATGTCGTTGATTTGCGAGAAAGGGGATAATTAGTACAATTTAAGTATTTAAATTGCTTTGGGCGTAATTATAGGTGTCTACATTTACCCCTCTTTGGGGTGGCGTAAGTGTGATGTCACTTTAAAGATAGTAGATAGAAGAGATTTGTAAGGGATAGAAGAAAATTAGTAAGAGGGAGAGATGCCCTCGAGTGTCATGGGAGTGATGAAGGAAGCCGATCGACGATCGAAAAGATGAGAAGTAGGCGTAAGAATGGGGACAAGGCGGGATGCCCGAGAGAGGGAGAATTAGGGGTGAAAGGGAAGTGGTGTAGAAGAAATATGGATGAGGGGAGAGAGAAGAGCTTAACCTCTAGCCGCGTATTTGTTTAGAAACAATTTGATGTCATCATATTGCACATAAGAACTACATCATCGGTCCTTATGAAAATATAAGCATACGCCAAAGGTAGAATGACATGAAAAGCCATACATGAACAATTGTCCATTCTTTGAAAGTACCAACTCCATGCAACATACAATAATGCAATGTAATACGAGAAGGAAACAAGCTCATGTAACAGGGAAAACAAGTACGAACGCACATATCCAACCCAACAACGGTCAAGACAATTACAAATGTTTTGTTATCAGTGCTGAAGAGATCCACAAGTTCATGATTAACGACAAGGGTTAAAAATGATGCCCCAAGCAAGGATACATGCAAGGGGAAATGAAAATGGACACAGGGTCCATGAAAAGCGTTTGTGTGCAACGAACGGCCACTGTGAAACCAAAAGTGCCCTAGAGTACAAACGAAGCAAGCAACTAGCTTTTGTGAATGGTTTTGAATCTAGTGATCCACGAGTCATATTAATCGGGGAAGATGTGAGACAAACCAACAGGATATGGAGAAAATACCATGCGCAAGACACAAGTTTCAGCCGTAAGAAGCAAGTTACCATTTTGTAGGGTGTTTTACTTTTTAGGAATTTTTTTGAAAAAAATTCCTTGTTTTTGGATTTTTTTGATATAGTAAATGTTTGTATTGTTTTGGCTTTCTGAACCGTGATAAACAATAGAAGAAAGGAGAAGAAGAAAAAAAAGAAGGGCCTAGGGGCAACATAAAGTGCCCTAGGTGGAAGAAAACAACGACAAATAATGTCCTTGTTTAGTGGAAAAATTAAGAAAAATAATTATTTGAAAAATAATTATTTACGAGGGTGTGAAGAAGAATAAAAATTGCCAGGGAGCAATAAAATTGTCCGGGGAGAAGAAAGGGGTATTGACAAAAATTCCCCAATACGGTGAAAATAAGAGAAAAATAATTATTTAATTAAAAATAATTATTCCACAAAACTGCAGAGGAGAAACGGTGAGCTAAACGGTGTCCCGGCCGTCCGATCGGTGAAAAAAAGGTTAATATACCCCCCCAGGGGGTGTAAAAACATCAAAATCAGTTCATTTTAACTGCTTAGTTTAGAAAACTTATCATGAGGCTTTGACACTCGGAGAAATGGTGATCACACATGATCGTGTGAGGCGTGTGGGATTGTAGATGATAGATTTGTAGACAATATCAAATGTTGTTTTCAAGTGTTATTTTGATGTATATGGACTGAGATGATATGATGATATTGATGCGGGGGATAGATTTTTTATTATGCGTAACCCTCTTGCCCCATGATGATATGATATGTGATGATTAGCTTAGCATACATGCATGATGTAAACTTAGCATTTGTGTTTATATATGATGTATAGATGATGCTAGATGTGATGATAGTGATGGTAATGTGATGTGAATGATAAAAAAATAGAGCACATGCAAGAAACACAAGCCAAATGCTACAAAGAACACCAAGAATTAATGCAATACACCATGAATCACCATGCCTTATTAACAAGTAACAAAACACAACCAAATGCATTAAGAAAGACATAAAGAATTAACACACTAGCATGGCAAAACCCACTACAATATGCACAAGCAAGAATGAATATATTCTAATCAAGAAAAGATAAACTATAACAAAGTACACCCAAGCAACAAACAACTCAAAAGAAATCATGTAAAACACTATACAAGCAACAAGCAAAGCAAGAAAACAAGACAATGCAAGTAAATGTTTTTGTAAGATATGTTTTCATAAACCAATTTTCTATTGTTTAGGTTTTTTTGAAACAATTTTATATTGTTTTTGTCTTTTGTGAAACAATTTTCTATTGTTTTTTGTGTTTTCTCAAAACAATGTTCTATTGTTTTTGTATTTTCTCGAAACAATTTTCTATTGTTTTTGTGTTTTCAAACAATTTTCTATTGTTTTGTGTTTTCTCTCGAAACAATTTTCTATTGTTTTTGTGTTTTCCTCGAAACAATTTTCTATTGTTTTTGTGTTTTTCTCGAAACAATTTTCTATTGTTTTTGTGTTTTCCCGAAACAATTTTCTATTGTTTTTGTGTTTTTCTCGAAACAATTTTCTATTGTTTTTGTGTTTTCCCAAAACAATTTTCTATTGTTTTTGTGTTTTTGAAAAGCTATGTGCGAGTAACCAAGAAAGCATGGATGCCCCAAAGTGTTAGGTGGGAATATACAAGGGTAGAAGCCACTTTACTTATGAAAAGAAGGTGAAGTTGTTGAGTTGCCCCAGCGTAAGATGGGAAATAATGAAAGACCACGTCCCTACAGACGAATAGAAGAAGGCAAAGCCGGATCAAGGTCGGACTAGATGGTGTGCACAAGGAAACTCGAAGGCGAGAACCAGGATCCAGGACAAAGACAACTACCCTTCTAATACATAATGCTTGTGAACAAACGAATCCTCCCGAGGCGCGAAACCAGTTTTCACCCAAGGACTTGTCCAAAGTGCCACACATCATGGTTTCTACACTAGTGGGACGACCTGTTTTCTCTTTTTCTTTTTCTGATTTTTTTTTGTGTTTTTAATTTTTGTGCCATGTTCAAGCATAGAACTTCTTAAGATGCATGGCGTTCATTGGCTCTCGAGCTCATCACCATTGGGGTGAGCCAGTTTGTATGCCCCCGTCTTGCTTCTGCAACTATGACATAGGGTCCTAACCAGTGTGGTTCGAACTTCCCTTTCTTTTCTCGCTCTGCTCTGGTGTTGAACTGGTTCTCCTTCATAACTAAATCACCCACCTCAAACTGGTGAGGGATGATTCTCTTGTTGTAGTTGCGGGAGATTCTATGTTGATATACCTTCAGGTGATTAAGAGCGTGAATGCGCCTCTCATCCAGAGCTCTAACTCAGCCAATCTTGCCACTCGATAATCTTCATCCTTATCCAAATAGTCCCGAAGAGAAATTCGCAAGGATGGGAGTTCAATCTCTAAAGGGATGATAGATTCTATCCCAAACACGAGGGAATATGGCGTCGCACCCGTAGGAGTGCGAATTGATGTGCGGTAGGCCCGGAGGGTCGGGTGGATTTGTAGGTGCCAATTTCGACCGGTTTTGATAACCATCTTCTCCATTATCCTTACCAAAGTCTTGTTTGTTGCCTCAACTTGTCCATTACCCTAAGGGTAATATGGCGTGACCATTTCAATCTAATTTGGAACCATTGGCAAAGACCTTTCACATGCTTTGTTCTTAAATGACTTCCCATTATCTGTGACAATGGCTGCATAGGATACCATATCGGTAAATAATGTGATTCATGATGAATTTAGAAATATGTGCTCTCGTGACATAGGTTAAAGGGATAGCCTCCACCCATTTTGTAAAGTATTCTGTAGCTGTGATGATATGTGTATGACCATCAGATGAGGTAGGAGTAAGCTTCCCTATTAGATCAAGTCCCCACTTGGAGAATGGCCACGGGGTAGTGATTGGTTGTAATGGTTGCGATGGAGCATGGATGAAATTTCCATACTTTTGGCAAAGCGCACATTTTCTAACATAATTACAACAATCAGTTTCCATGGTGGGCCAATAATAGTAACCTTCTACTAGCCAAGACCATTCCGTTTGTATGTGCTCCGCATACTCCTTCGTACTTCTTTAATTGCTCCTGGATTGACTCGTCACATCCAGTCGAAAACGTAATGCATTCCCATCGTAGCCACGATGATAAAGTGTACCTCCTAAAAGGGTGTAATAGGGCTATCTGCGAATCAGATTTGCTTTTCGAATGGGAGATATAGGGAGGGAATGTACTATCCTTAAGATAGGTAAAAATGGGTTCATACCATGGTGAATGGGGACGAATAACCTCACAAGCCGAAAAAGATTCTGGCATGTCATATGCGGTGATGTAGATTTTCTACGAAGAATGGCATATCATTGTTCCTCTGAATGGAATACAAAGCATAGATCCCACTGTTTCCATAGCATCCGCCGATCTGTTCTATGCTCTTGGGATCTGCTCAAAGGTAATGCGCACAAAATACTCCTTCAGAGTTTCCACCAACTTCTTGTAAGGTATGAGCTTGTCATCCTTAACTTTATACTCATCATTAACCTGTTTGATGATTAGTTGCGAATCACCTACAACCTTAACATGTTGAATATTCCACTTGATGGCTAGCTTCATCCCTGCAATGAGTGCTTCATATTCCGTAATGTTGTTCGTGCAAGGGAAGGCCAGGCGGAAAGCCTACGGTATAGGATCACCCGAAGGAGTAATAAGGACCACTCCTGCACCTGAACCATGAAACGTAAAAGATCCATCAAAATGTATCTGCCATACGATAGATTCTTTAATGTAGAGCAAAGATGCATCTGCAGATCCAGACTCAAAGGTTCTATGCTTTGCAAAGGTGCTTCCGCTAGCTGGTCGGCAAGTACTTGTCCTTTAACTGATTTTTGATGGACAAATTCTATATCAAACTCACTAAGTAGAATGATCCAATTAGTCATTCTACCTGTGAGGGCGGGTTTAGACAACAAATACTTGAGTGGGTCAACCTTGGATATGAGCTTGGTCTTAGTATTTAGCAGTAATGGCGAAGTTTTGAAAGGTAAAAACAACGCCAAGCAAGCCTTTAAATCTGAGGATAATTAAGTTCATAGGTGATGAGGGTGCGACTCGGAGATAGTACACCGCTTTCTCTTATGGCTAAGGTCGTATTGGGTGAGTAGTGCACCAATAGCATATCACAGTATAGCGGAAATATAGAGCAAAAGTGGTTCTCCAGTGGGAGGCATGAGGATAGGTGGATTAGCCGTGCATTGTTTAAGCAAAGCAAAGGCTTGTTGTCATTGGGTCCCCATATGAAAATGACATCCTTCTTAAGAAAATGAGTGAATGAGTGACATTTATCTCGCAAGCCGGGAGATAAAGCGTCGAATGGCTTGAATTTTCCTCGCAGCTACGTGATTGCTTTATATTCTCTCGGTGGAGGCATTTCGTGATGGCATGACACTTTAGCAGGTCTACCTCAATACCTCGTGTCTTGACATGATGAAGCCTAATAGTTTCCCGATAGCACACCGAAGACACACTTCTTTGGATTTAGCTTGACTTTGTATTCACGCAGGCGTTCAAAGATACGCCGCAAAATGATAGATGATCCTCTCTTGTTTTGACTTTCCTGTGATGTCGTCTACGTAGTCTTCCATGATGTCATGAATCATATCATGAAATATTACCGTCATGGCCCATGATAAGTTGCTCCCGCATTATTAAGGCCAAATGGCATCACCGATAAAAAGGTGCCCCAAGGAGTTGTGAAAGATGTTTTGTGTTGGTCTTCCTCAACCGATCTTAATTTTATTATAACCCAAAATCCATCCATGAGTGATAGCATTTCGTACCCAATGGTTGAGTCAACAATCATGTCAATGTTGGGCAAACGGAAAGTCATCTTTAGGGCAAGCTTTATTGATATCCCTAAAATCATGCAGATTCGGATACCAATAGGTTTCTTCCGATCAGGGAACAATGTTCGATATCCATTCACAATAATCAATCGCCTACGATGAATCCTCGCCGCAAAGCAACCTTTCCAACTCTTCTTTAACTAATAAGGCCACTCTTGGGTGCATCTTTCGGAGCTTCTATTTGATAGGCTTAGCATCTGCATGCACAACCAAAGTTGTGCACGACCAAAGTTGGATCTAAGCCGGCATGTCTTTATAAGACCATGTGAACACATCAATAAACTCTCGCAATGGTGAGCATAGTGAATGTATTTTGTTCTCTCTGGCCAAGAGTGATGCTCCCAATTTTACTATCTTGGGATCTTCTTCAGTACCAATATTGACATCAATGGTTTCTTCAACTAACAATTTTGATAAATCCTCCATACGCGTAGGATTGGGAGGTAGGTTGAGATCTTCATCCAAGGATGTCTCTACGAGATTTTCATCCTCGCGTGGTCACTTTGTTTGTCCTTTGTTTTTCTTCTTTGTTTGTTTCACAAAGTGCCTCAAAGAGGTTTTCACTATGTGACTTGGACTTCGATTTTTGCCGAGGCTTTTCTTTAGAACTCTTGCCCTCGCTTTTCTTTAAATTTTGCTGACCACGAAGTTCAGCCTCCTCGCCGAAGTAGGTGCAGGTGTCTAAGTCGATAAAGAAACCCTTCTTGTGATCTCCAATGGGAATTGTATCCCTTATGCCCATGAACTCTGCAATAGCCTCGTCATTCTCAAATAAATCTAGTGGCACGTGACATTGTTGGTCCCATTCAACAAGGGAAGGGTACACAAGGTCAAGGGTTGGTTCGGTGGGGGTTATGGTCAGGACAACATTATTCATGAAAAGGTTCGTGGAGGCCAGATCCTCATATTGGCTACAACAGGAATCCGTATCGTTGTCTAGATAATCGGAGCTATCCTCATGCTCAAAACAAGTTGCATCTTGATCATTGGGGTGTACTCCATAAGGGCGAATCCCAATGCCATATCTTTGTGTTTTGAAATGTGGAAGAGGGACTGTTCTCTTTGTCCTTGTTCATTCCTACCACATCCTAGCCTTTGAGCCATGGAGTACATCATTCTCACTAGATTTTTCATATTCGGGGTTTGATAACAAGATGTCTGAGGTGTCCTCAGGGGACCCAAGTAGTAGGTGGATCAAGTAATTTTTCCTCGCCTAACAAGCCTCCGCAGAACGACCCAATAGTGTGTTCCTCTCTAGGTCTCTTGAAGCGGTAGTTGGGTTGACCTCTAGTCTTGGGTGACAAAGAGAGGTCGAGAAACCAAGAGCGCTTGTTGTACATTATACTCCCCATGACCATATTCTAAATTTTCATCTCCCATGAATCAAATGGAGATGTGGAAGTGGATGCCCATGAGTGCAAGACTCTAAGAGAATCAATCCAAATGGGATTCCATAGCCTTAGGCCCCGAAAAGGAATGGCCATATCCGCGAGGGACATGCATATTTACCATTTCGTGCAAATCTATTGAGAGCTCTACAATGAGCAAAGGGCTCTGAGTCTCCTGGTATTGTTACCGTATGTCCCTCATGCTTCAGCTTGATGCATTGATGAAATGTTGATGGCACGACCTGCATGGCATGGATCCATGGTCGGCCTAGAAGCATATTATATGGAAGTTCCAAGTCTAGGACGTGAAATTTTGTCTGATGGCAAGTGGGGCCCACCTCCATGGGCAGCGTAATGGTTCCTGCTGACTCTCTTTCCGCGTTGTCGTATACGGTGATAGTGATGATATGGGACTCAAGATCTTCTTCCGTATGTCCTAATTGTTTGACTAATTTAAGCGTGTAGATGTTCAATCCAGATCCGTTATCCACAAGCACCCGTTTGATTTTCCTGCGGTTGACAACTACCTCGATGTATAAGGGAAGATTATGTGTAGGATTCTTGGTAGGGACCTCCCTATGGTTGAAAGTGAGATGCTCACTTGGTGTAATATTTGCCACCGTGGCTTTCAGGTACGCAGATTGACTTCTAAAGGCACTCCCGACCCCTGAAGAGTTTGATACAAAATTTCCTTATGCACATTGGATATCTTGAGAAGATCTAAGATCGAGATCTTAGCAGTGTCCTCTCAAGTTGTTCTAAAAGGTTATATTTACCGGTTTGCATGGGTCAACAGAGAGGTTATGGAATCATGAGGTGGGCATGCCTGCAGTTATGCAAAGACACGGTCCTTTCCTTGATCCGGATGGTATTGACACGGTCAGTAGGGGAGTGAATATATCTGATAAGTGAATCGTAATGATTGTTATCTCTTTTGGTATACAAGTAATTTGCAGCTTTATAGGTTTGGGATGAGTCTCCCCGATCCGGCTTTGTCTTTTCCGACTTATCATGCTTAGGGAATGGTTCCTTATAAATCCCCATTTTCTCATTAGGTGTTTGCATTTTGCCAGGGTTATCCACCTCTATCTCCCCATTATCAATGAGGTCTTGAATATAGTGGCGAAGCCGCAGACATTTTTCTATCTTATGACCTTTAACGCGATGCATTTTGTAGTATTCATGCTCCTTATACCATAAAGGTTTAGGAGCGTTGTCATCAAATGGTTGTGTTGTAGGATAGGTCATCATGTGGGCCGCATCCAACTATTTTAGTATGACGGAAAACGGTTCATTGAGGGAGGTGAATGTTCGTCGCTTTGGTGGTGGTTGAATTGGGCCCTTGGTTAGTTTAAAAGGTTGATTGGTTTGGACCGTTTGAACACGTTTGGAATCGTGATTCCGTCTCCCACCACGCTTTTGTTTTTTGTTAAAGATATTTGGCTTTTCATGTGGGTTTGACACTTTGGTTGTTTTTAGATTGGGTTTTGAGGGTGCCTTTGGCAATGAGAGCCTTTTCTATTTGAATCCCTTTCTCAATAACCTCCTCAAAGGTGAGGACCACAATGCATTTGGAGGTGGAAAGCTATATCCGGGTTGAGATTAGGGATGAAAATAGTGACCACGCTACTTCTCGGGAAAGCGCAAGGAAGCGACTAGCTATCCCTCTCCATCATTGAGAGAAGCTTGGTGAAGGTCTCATTTGGGCGTTGTTTTGTGCCGCACAAGTCTGCCATGGTGACGCTACTCTCTATGTTATACGAAAATGACACATGAATCTTTCTGCCACCTCCGGCCGGGTGAAAATTGATCCTTGTGGTAAGCGCGTAAACCATTCCAATGCTTGACCTCCGAGACTCTTAGGAAAAGTCTGATGAGGTAATTATCACCATAAGACACCTCTTGACATGCCATGTAGAAATCTTTAACATGATCCCTTGGTCTCCCTTTCCTTTGTATTTGTCGAACTTTGGCATATCAAATTTCTTTGGAAAGGGTTGAAGGGTCATTGTCTTGTCAAAAGGATAGGGGCATATTTCTTCGTATTGGTATTTCCTAATACTCCTATATTGCTTTCTTGTATGCTCACAAGTGTTGCTTTCATAGATTGCACTTCTTGTGCTAGCAATTGTTCTTTAGTGGGAGAAGCGGGGACATGTACACGATGATACCCCGTGTCTTCTTCTCCTTGGTTTTCTCGATGGAGTTCGTGGATCCTAAACTTAGGCCTTGACTTTTGAATGTTCTTGTTTGTGTCTTTCTGTATACGAAAAGTAAGAAAAGCTAGTTGTCATTAGGTTACTTTTCGAGTTGTTGGATTGTGACTTGGTTTGTGTCTTCTTCTTCTAAAGGTTATTCCTCTTCGTATTGTGGATGTTCTTCCCTGTCTCATGTTCTATCTTGTTTTTCGTGGCACTTTGATGAGGGGTATTCTATGCCCTACCACTTTATCATTTTTAGAGCGTAAGTGGAAGCATGCCCACTTTGTTAAAATATCTTCCATATTGATAAGGGGGCGTTCTTCCTTAGTAGTGTCATTTGTAGGTAATATTGGTTCATTCTTGGTGGAAATTTGGCCCCTAATTCCATGACACGTGCGAAAACTCTATCTTTGTTTCTAAGGAGAAACTCATCTAGTAGCAGGGTCAAAATCAAAGTCCACGCATGGTGACTCTAATTCATTTCCACTATGATCGACCATTTCTTACTTTCCTTTTCTCGTAGAAAATAGTGGTCCTAGATCGTGTCCGATAAAATGGGTTTGACCTTTCTGTTAGAGGTTTCCCAAGCTCGCACTGTTGTTCCTCATATGTTTTTTTCTTTAAACCTAGACGTGTTTTGGGAGCCATTTTTTTGTGATAGTTTCACTAGGGTGAGTTGTAGATATGTGTAAAGCTTAGTGATTACCCCTAAGTAAAACACAAGATGTATGTGTTAAGAGTAAATTAATAGTGTGAGAATACCAATGTGATAGAATGATAAAGTCACTAATGAAACAATTGTTTGGTACCAAAACTTAATCAAATGAAGTAATCCCTAGACTATGTTTCAAAGTAATTTGTGATTCCAGGATGATTAACAAGATGTCTCCACTTATGCCAAGTTCAAAGGAATGAACAAGATTAAATAAATACACAAGTTAAATGCGATCTCCCAATCAAGATATATGATGAACAAGCTTAAGTTTGATTAAGACCTCTATCTCAAAAAGTGCCAATTACGATTTGCGAATGACACAACAATATCACAAAGATATGTTAACCCACTTTGCTAGAAAGTGAAGTATTGATATCGAGGTGTTATTGATATAACACGCACAAATGGTAACACCTAGCACTCTTTGAAATCAAGGTAATAATAGAACCGAACTAAAAATCTCAAAGTATAGCTAGGAATAGTTAAAAATGTGTGCAGCGTAACTGTACAATATAGGTATTTATGTCGAGTTTACAAGAAACAAGACGTAAATATTGAAATTGTAATGATACGAGACAAACAAGCTAACTCCTCTATGGAAGTCCGGTGATGAACCACACCTAACTACAATGACGATCTTGACATGGGTATCAAGATCACAATGGCTACCAAATGACGTGAAAACGCCTCCGCTCACTTTAGACGTTTAACTAACCCAACCCAATTGACAAACATAGATGGGCGAAACGGACATAAAAGTGAGAGAAAGCAATCGAATGGCAACAAAAAGGTAATCACACCTCTTTTGATCAACAAAGTGTCAAAATAATATGAAATAAATCAAGAAAAATGATGAAAAATGATAGCCTCACTTCAATAGAGTTTTGCCTTGCCCTAAGGCAAGTAAAAACTAGGCGAAAGTAATACGTCACACATTTCTCAAAAAGAAAGTTCACAACTCAACACTATTTTAAAATGGTCAAAGTGGGCTCCTGGCCAAAGTATATTCTCCTAGGTGGTTCTCTCGCCCTAGGTGTTACAAAGTTGCCACGAGTGAGCATGATTTACCCAAAAAGTCACACTGACTAGTTTGGGAGTATCTCGGCTTTACTTTACCCCCTTCAATAGTAGGGAAACTATGCGTCTCGTGTACTATCACCTGGTCGCCACAACTGACAACTTGTAACGCTATCTCACAAAGGAATCACTAGTCAAGTAGGTAGTGCGGAGCACTTCCCATTTTGTCTACAAGGTTCCCTCTCAGTGGACTAATTGGGGTTCCCGAACCACCCCATTGTTGTAGCAAAGGTGTTATGCCAAAGGGGTTATGTTCCAGCTTGAGCGAGAGGGACGTACCCTTTTCCGAAACTCGCAATACAATGTTTTGAATATGTTGTTCTTTTTATCTTGTTTAATTAGGTGTGGTTTGCTTGAACACCTTTTTGCAACTCCGTATAACAAATGTATTAGTAGTTTTTGATTTTGTTTTGGTTCCTCCTTTCTTTCGACAAACATTTTTAGGTCCTCGCTCAAGCGTTAGTAGTTCTCCAAGAAAATCATATTATTTAAAAGAGGATTAAGATTTGCCTTTGATTCTCAAGATCATCCAAGGATGCAAGAGAAGAGTATACACAACAAATAATCCAACTAAAAAGTAAAAAAATCTTTTCAATCAATGAACCATAAAAAATTCTTGATAAATGTTCACTCCTTAAACCAAAAGTGAAAGATGAAGTTTCCAATTTACCAAATGTTATAAAATGAAGACTAAAGTTGTTTTTGATTCTCAAGATCACCCTAAGGTGGAAGAGAAGAGCATACACAAACTTTATCCCAACTATATATAAATGGAAAACTTCAAATCAAAGGACCATTGAAAAATGATTTGTAAAAGGTTCATTCCCTTAAGCAAAATGAATAATCAAGTTTCCAAGTTTAATCCCAATGTTAACAAGATAGAGATCAAAGTTGTTTTTGATTCTCAAGATCACCAAAAGGTGCAAGAGAAGAGCATACACATGCTTTGGTCTAAATCGAGTAAGCATGGAAATACAACATTCATCAAAACATTAGACATGTTAGAAAATGACCAGTTTTAAAATAACAGAAAAACCTATAATTTCTATAAGTATAAATCTTAAATTTATGTTTTCATTGCATAGTTAACTTCAATACCTTTCCAACTCAAAAAAATGGAGTCATTTCGAGTTCGGGAGCAAAAGTTATGGCCTTCGGAAGATGGGTTACACATATGCTCTTATGCTCATGGGTATGCACTTGACATGCACTCAAAAAATGTAAAAAAACGTCCCTTAATCTGCAAAATGGGTAAATTTTTCCAACCAAGATTCAATTTTGACAACAACCCATCACATTAATATATGAATAGAGGACTCAACGCTATCAAACATTAACATACATGCTCAAGAATTTAAGATTTTGAAGAAATTGACAAAACTAGCATGTAGAATGATGAAAAAGTAAGCTCTAAAAATGAAAACATGATGAAATCTTGAAATTTTCTCACCAAGATTAAATTTTGATAGCAACCCACCACATTAATATGTAAATAGAAGACTCAGCACTATCAAACACTAGCCTACATGCTCAAGAATTGAAAATTTTCAAGAAATTGACAAAACTAGCATGTAGAATGACGAAAAAGTAAGCTCTAAAAATGAAAACATGATGAAATCTTAAATTTTTCACCAAGAGTAAATTTTGACAGCAACCCACCACATTAATATGTAAATAGAAGACTCAGCACTATCAAACACTAACCTACATGCTCAAGAGTTGAAAATTTTCAAGAAATTGACAAAACTAGCATGTAAAATGTTGAAAAAGTAAGCTCTAAAAATGAAAACATGGAGAAATCTTGAAATTTTCCCATCAATTCCAATTTTGACAGCACTTCACCTCCTTTATACCTACAAGGAAGACTCAACACATGCAAACTCAACAAAACAAGTTAAGAAAAACAAGTTAGATCAACATGTGTAAAAGAGGGTTAGTAACCAAAAATAAAACTTAACTACAAAAACTTGAAATTAAGTGCAAAGGACAATAGAGTAAGTCCCACCAAGCGTGCCAAATGTGTGCATGTATACTTTGCTTAATGCTAAATCAAATGAAGTAAGAACTACCACCTAAAATAGTTCTACAATTTAGCTAAAACAAAGCATAAACACCATCATGATAAGAATTAAACAAGGGTTAGATGCTAGCATTCATCAATACAAACTTTGAAACTAACAATGCTAAATATCTAAACTCCTCTATTCTCGACAAAAAAATAAATGAATGAACTTAAGTAAGCTCCATGGCTATCAAAATAGTTGTCCTTAATGTTCCAAGAACCTAGGAATGGGGGCTAATCAAAGTTGGGCTATAAGACCCTTTTGACACCTCCCATATGACCCAAGCACTTTAAGAAAGAGGCTTAACACTTCAAGATGATGAACTCTTAAAAGGGCAAGGTGCAAGCTCTTAGTCTCTTTGCTATATGTTTTGCATTTTCTCTCTTAGGAGTTTAGGTGTAAGTAAAAGGTAGGAGGAGGGCTCTTTATATAGCCTAAAGGATAAAGGATTCAACACATTCTCATGAATGTGGGATAAAGTAAAACATGATTAGGAATGGATAAGGTTACTTTATTAAAGGTAACCTTACTTTAGAAAGGTTTAATTTATGCTTAGCAAGTCATGGGAGTTGAGGGGTGTTTTAATTAATCAAAGGTGATTAACTAATAGGTGATGTAAGCTTATAAGATAATTAGAGGAATATTAGTATGATTTAGGCTATTATAAGGGATTAAATCAATTAAATATTGATTTATTGGTTAAATGGAAGGGAAAGCTAATTAATTAATAATAACTAATTAGTCTAGGTAGAAGGGGTGATTTATTAATGGAAGGTCGTTAATTAGGTATTTGTTGGATAGGCAACTTAATTAATTAGCTTAGTTTAATTAATTAATGATTATATGAGGGAAAATGAGTTCTTTTGACGATATGTCATTGATTTGCGAGAAAGGGGATAATTAGCACAATTTAAGTATTTAAATTGCTTGGGCGTAATTATAGGTGTCTCACGAGATCCTCATGGTTGTGTATTGATTATTGTCATTAAACAAAGTAACGATCAAGAATCGTTATCCCCTTCCTTGCATTGATGATTTGTTTGATCAGATGAAGGGAGCCACGGTTTTCTCTAAGATTGATCTTGAGTCGCGTATCAAATTTTTCGAGGATTTCGTAGGCGACACTCATAAGACCGCTTCCATACGAGATATGGCCACTATGAGTTCACAAATGCGTGGTGCCTTTTGGTTTGACTAATGCCCCCACAGTGTTTATGAGTTTGATGAATGGGGTATTCAGGACATTCTTAGATCGCTTCGTGCTCATCTTCCTTGATGACAGTTTGATTTACTCATGTACACGTGAGGAGCACGAGGGGCACCTTTGACAAATTCTTCAAAGGTCTTTGGAGCAAGTAGCTTTACGAGAACTTGGAGAAGTGTGCATTCTTTCTCCACAGAGGTGTAGTATTTGGGTCACATCATTTCGGGAAGGTATCACCATCTATCCTTCCAAGATTAGAGCTATTATGGATCGGCCAACACCTACTATGGTAGACTCGAGGTGTGCAGCTTCATGGGATTAACAGGTACTACTGGAGATTTGTTCAGACTTCTCTTAGATTTGACACCCCATCACTTCCCTTCGAGAGGAAGGGAAGAAGTTTTTTTGGTCGGGCATGTGATGTGAGCAAGCCTTTAGTAAATCAAGCAATGCCTTACCACAAACACTTATACTTATAGTACCGGATCCACGTGGTGAGTTTTTCATTTACATGGATGCTTCTTTAGCAGGCTTGAGGCGTATTGATGCGAAGGCGAGTAGTGGCTTTTAAGTCTCGTAAACTCAAGGACTATGAGCTCAATTATCTCGACTCGTGATCTTGAGCTTCAGTATCATGAGCCAGGCATGCCTTGGTTCGATGGAGACACTTTCTAATTGGTCGAGATTCACACTCGTGTTAGATCACCCCGAGTCTTCACCACCTCTTCACGTAGCCCAATCTCAACACTTGTGCAAGGCGTTGGATGGAGTTGCTTATGAGTATGATATAGAGATAGAGACTATGAAAGGGAAGGAGAATGTGGTGGCGAGACGCTCTCGTGACGGAGACATGTAGTTATGGCCACATCAAAGTGAGCACAGATTTATGGAGTAGGATTCTTTAAGTAGCTTCCTCTCGATGCCTCTACATTGCGGTTTGAGCAGAGATCGAGTCTCGAGACCCCGAGGGAATTTTGATGGTTTTTCTTTAGAGGCGAGATGGTCTTCTTAGGCACACAAAGCGATTTATGTTCCCAAGAGAGGGAGGCTTGAGGCAGACATCTTGGAAGAGGCACATTGTGCACCCTATTCAAATTTCCCATCCCGTGGGTGAAGAAGATGCACGCCACCTGAGATAGTTGTATCATTGGAGAGGACTTTAGAGAGATGTGGCCTAGTTCATGTCATGATGTTTAGAGTGCCGAAAGTAAAGCTCAAGCATCAACATCTAGCTAGCCCGCCTTTTCCCTCATGTTATACCGGAATGGAAGTGGGACACCATTTCCATGGACTTCATTGTTGGGCTACCAATGTCGAGATATCACCACGATGCCATCATGGTCACGGTTGATAAATTGACAAAAGTGGCTCACTTTTCTCCAGTGAAGACCACTTATACAAATGCAGAGTAGTGGCATGGGTATATTTGGAAGGGATCGTCAGGTTACATGGGATTCCGTGGAAGATCATTAGTGACCGCTATCCTTTGTACACTTCCCATTTTTGGACTACCATACAGCATGCCCTCAAGATGAAGATTAATTTCAGCACATCATATCAACCTAAGACAGATGGACAGACTAAGCGGGTGAATCAGATTTTAGAGGACATGCTCAGGATGTATGTGATGGATCAGCAGTCTAGATGGGAGGAGTACATGTACTTGGTGGAGTTTTCCTACAATAATAGTTTTCAGAGTTTTATAGGCATGGCTCCTTTTCAAGCTTTATATGGTAGAGAGTGCAGGACACCTCTTAGCTGGGATAGGCTAGACGACAGGGTTTCTCTTGGACCAGCTTTGTTGACGGATATGGAGTAACAGATGGTTTTGATCAGATAGAGACTACAGGAGGCTTAGGACATGCAAAAGAAGTATGCAGATCAAGCATAGGACCGATTGTAGTTTTGATGTGAGCATGAAGGTGTTCCTTTGTGTCAGGCCACATAAGAGCCCTATCTATTATGGAAAAGGCTCTTAGTTAACTCCTAGATTCGTGGGTCCTTTTGAGATCTTGGAGCATACTCAGACCTTTGGCCTACCATCTAGCATTGCCACCTAGCTTGTCTCATGTACATGATTTTTTCATGTTTCGTTCTTAGGAGATATGTCAGCAGATCCTTCTCATGTGTTAAATTAGACATCATCAGAGGTATAGGATTAAAGGCAGGTGATGGTGGAGCCCATTCGCATCCTGATCACAGGACCCCGGCCTTGAGGCGAGAGATTGATTAGGTTCAAAGGTAAGCGGTAGGGTAGATATGATGAGACCGTAGCTACATGGGAGGATGGTACATTATTACGGGTTCGGTTTCCACATTTTTCCAAAGACTTCCAGGAGGAAATTGATTCTAAGGAGGAGGGGGATGTAGTGCCCACTTCCCTTCGACACCTTTCGATCAATCCGATCTTGATATTGTTCATTACATTATGGACATTATTATGGTTTTGATTTAGTACGATGTTAAATGTTGGATCATGGATTATTTTTATCTAATTTAGTTATGATGCATGATGATTATCGGAGACACTTCATATGTGGATGATGATAAACTATTTGACATGGATATATTATGAATGTTGTTCTGACATGTGATGTTTGGATATGGTGAGTGGACCTAGAAAATGGAGATTATATGATGATGATGTTAGGTTGTGGAGCATGTTTTCATGTGTGAAAGTGTTGAAGACTATACACTAAGAGTATTGTACACTTTTATGTGTCTTTGTAGAAAAAAATTGGACCTTAAAACGTGTCCGATATATCGGGCCTAAAACGTGAGTTTCTCATATGGGCAGAGATTTTGGTCCATAGGTTTATGGGACGGTTTTTGCCCATGGTTTTGATACCCACGATTTTGTAAAATCATGCTTAATAAATTGTCTATTTATATGGTTTTATGCATATGATAGAAGTATGAAAAATCATTGAGATGTGTTTTGAATTTGGTTGTGAATTTTGTAGAGTTTTTAAGCATAGCTCTAAAACAGATCCGGGTATTATATTGAGAGAGTGGTGGCTTGTAATAAAATATGAGCAAGTGATTCTTGGTGGACGTAGCCTAAATTGGGTGAACCACGTTAAATATTATCTCTTTGTGTTGTGTTATTTTATTTTGCACTTTTATTTGAGATCTGTAATATTTCTCGCATATTAGTTTCTACTATTGTAATTCATGAGGGATTATTCGCATATTTTATCCCTTATTTCCTAATAATTGGTATCGAGCTTGGTTTTGGTTTGTCAAAGTGTTGAATAGTAGGGAAAGTTTTATCTTGAGTGGGAGATATGGCAGATGATGGAAGATCTAGGGTTGATAAATTCAAATGGGAAGAAATTCTAAAATCTAGGGTTTATCGTATTAGAAACAAATATGATATATTCGACACTTTTGTTAAATGGAAAGCCTCGTAGAGAATGTAATAGGTCTTAAGCTAAAATGTCTCAGTCGGATAATGGAGGGAGTATTACAACAATGAATTTGATGATTACTATTCTAAGAATGGAATCCGTTTGCAAAAGATAGTTCCGGAACTCCATAACGAGAATGGGGTATCGAAAAGGATGAACATAACAATAATCAACGTCTTCCCTCTAGCATGAGATTACATACAAGATCGCCTCTTTCTTTTTAGTCGAAGATGTGTGAGCACAATGTGTACTGATAAACAGAGGACCTCAAGTGCCTTGGATGGAGGCATACCAGGAGGCTTACATGGAAAGAAAGTTGATTATTCATTTCTTAGAGTCTTTGGATTTGAGATGTTTATTCATATAGACAAGGATGATAGAACCAAGCTAGAGGCTAAGTTAGAAAATGTACTTTCATTGGTTATGGTGGTTATTACTTTAGATATAAATCTTGGAGTATTAAGGACAAGAAAATCATTCGATCTAGGGATGTGGTCTTTAATGAGAAAGTCATGTATAAGCAGCAAGATTACGGGAAAATAGGGAAGAATCCAAGAAAGAATATGCAGTGGTAAGGATCTTCCGGATGGAAAAGTGACACATGAATCGGGCACGTCAGGGAACCTCCTCAACAGAACCCAAAACTCTTATATTGAGAAGGTATTCTAGGGTAAGAAGAAACTTGAATGTTTTCTCCTTCTCTTTATTATTTATTACTCACCGATAGTGGAGAGCCGGAGAGCTTTGATGAAATTGAATGCAGTGATGCCAGGGAAGAAGTGGGAGATGAGCCATGGATGAGGAACATCGTTTCTCATGAAAATCAAACATGGGATTTGGTAAAGCTACCTAAAGGAAAAGAGCATTACTGGAACAAGTGGGTGTTTAAAGTCAAAGAGGAAGGAGGAAAGAAAATATCTACAAGGCCGGTTGGTGGTCAAGGGGTTTCAGACAAAAAAGGTATAGATTTTGGTGAGATTTTTCTCTTGTAGTAAAAATGACTTCTTTTAGAAGATTAGGAATAGTTTAATACATAAGACTTGCACTTAAAACAACTTGATGTAAAGACTGCATTTATCCATGGTGATTTGGAGGAGGAACTATATATGCAAAGTACCACAGAGGCTATGAGGTCAAAGGTAAAGAAGATGGTGTGTAAACCAAGAAGAGCTTGTATGGCTTGAAACAAGCTCCACGTCAATGGTATAAGAAATTTGATAGCTTCTTAATGGAGCAAAGTTATATTAGATGTCATTCTACAAAGACCATTGTGTGTATACAAAGAAATTTGAGGATGGCAAAAGTTATATTATCCCGTGTCTCGTATGTGGATGATATGTTGGTTGCGAGTAAAAAAATGCAGAAATAAAAGTACTCAAAAGTAACTAATTGAATACTTTCTTATGAAGGATTTGGGGCAGCCAAAAAAATCTTGGTATGAGGATATCTCGAGATAGGAAGGAACTGGAGCTGACTTTATCTCAGGGAAGAGTACATTAAGAAAGTCTTGAGAGGTTTAATATGCGGATGCTAAACTACTGGGACTCCTTTGGTAGGCCATTTCAAGTTATCAAAGAAGCAAAGTGTCCCAAGATAGAGCGAGAGAAAACCAAATGTCCAAAGTACCTTACTCACTCATCAAGAGTTGGTAGTGTGATGTATGTCATGGTGTGTACCGGGCTTGATATTGCCCATGCGGTGGGAGCGGTGAGTAGATTTATGAGTGATCCATGAATAGATCACCGGCATGCAATAAAGTGGATCTTTCGATATTCGAGAGGGACTATGGGGACAGCTTTAAGTGCTACTATGGATCGAAACCACTTTGTGTGTGTTATGTAGATTTGGATATGGTTGGAGATGTAGACAAGGAGGAGGAGCACGACAAATTATGTTTACACTTGTAGGTGGGATAGCAGATGAGCCGGATTTCACGACTATAGAAGATGGTGGCTTTGTCAACCAAATAGGCGTTTGAGTATGTCATTCGCCATCTAGGAGAGGTAAGCAAAGAAATGATTTGGTTACAACAATTGCTTGAGAAGTTGGGGCATAAACCAGGAGAAAGGAAAGTTGCATAGTGATATTCATAGTGTTATACACCTAGCTAAGAAATCTACTTTCCACTCTATGACGAAGCATATACGAGTTAAGGTACCATTTCATCGGACAACTTTAGAGGAAGATAAGTTAAAGCTAAAGAAGATTCATACTAATCGAGATCTCAGTAGACATGATGACCAAGGTGGTCACAAGGGAAAAAAATAGCATGTTTCAGAATTTGGTTGGCCTTCACGAAAACTAGTGAAGGGTTGAGAAGCTTACTCGAGAGGAAAACTAGTCTCTAAGTGAGAGATTGTTAGGTTGTGGACCATGTTTTCATGTGTGAAAGTGTTGAAGACTATACAACTGAGAGTAATCTTGTACACTTTTCATGTATGTCTTCGTAAAAAAATTAGGCCTTAAAACGTGCTCGATATATCGGGAAACATGATTTTCTCATATGGGCAAGATTTTGACCCATAGGTTTATGGGACGGTTTTGCCCATGGTTTTGATACCACGCTTATTTTGTAAAGCTGCTGATCCGAAAATAATCGATTATTATGATCGATCTCGGACCCTTATAGGCTTTAATAATTTGCCGATAATTTACTCCTTTTAAGTAACCAATTTAAAATAAATGCAAGATAAAAATGACAATTACACACGATTGATTACGGAGTTCGGCAATTGCCTACGCTCCGGTTCGTGATCGAACCGCTCCACTAGTCAAAACTTGAAGTTACAATAGTACTTTCACAAGAAAACCTAATGGAATTTTACTTTCCTACCAAGACACCAGTTCTTCTGACGGCACAAGGGTGAAAAATAGCACCCGACTTCCACCTTCCCGATGTACATAATCTCCTTCGGCCGTGATCGGCCTTCCCGACGCAAATAATGCGAAGCTAGCACTCCAATCGACAATCCAGATTTGCAAGTACTTGGTGTGTGCGCTATGGGCCGACTCAGGTAGTTTGAATAACTCCTAGCCACAAATATTTCATTTATTATTGCCTAACAAATAATAGGTCAATAATAATCAAAATAATAATGCCTAAAATAATTTAGGTCTTCACACACAACAATTTCTCATTCGCCTTCCAAGCTCGAGCTTGTCTTCCACCTTTGTGTGTGTCCATTACAATAGAATGGGTCCCCTATTTATACAAAAATAGAGCCCTTAAAATATGCACTTAATATCATCCTTAGGCTATTTTTAACCTAAGCCTTACCCGTACATGAAATTTGGGATTAAATTCCCAAATAGGGCCGATGCATATACTATGGGATTAGTTTCCTAATTTTAGCCGATTGAAGATCATATTTGATAGGGATTAAATCCCCATCAAGCGGCATGAATATTTTAATAAGGGATTAAATCCCATGGTTAGCGCTGGCTGCATGTTTAAATGGGTTAAATTCCCATATTTGGCGCATTTGATAATAGTTTAGGCTTTAAAGCCTTCCACGCGCATATAAGTGGTTAAAGACCACCTTAGGCTTATAAACCGCCCCCTTTACCACCGCTTACCACCTTTTTCTCCACGTGGGACCGAGCCCCACGCATGGCCACTGGCATTAAACTTGCTCTCACATTATTGGTGGTGGAGAATAATACCTATGTATAAACATTAGATTTAATACTAATGTATACACATAAATATATACATGTGGCTTTTGTAAAATTTGGACCTTACCAAAAATAATATTATTTCGACCCATATAATGTGGCCTAGAAATAATCCCTCGTAGTCCACTTGTCGTTTCCCGATAGGCAAATCGAAAAATTCGACGAGTGTTGGCAAGTCACGTGTCACAAAGGCGATTCGGTCCAATATTGACCAGCTTGACCCATAGTTGACTTTCCGTTGACCAAACTTTGACCGAACATATCTAGAGCTCCCGATGTCCATTTGTCGCGTTCTCGTCAAAGACCGTTGAAAGCTCTCGAGATGATCTTCTGAATTGACACCATTTAGAGATGTTTAGGGAACTTTCAAAATGATCCCCCGATCACACCTCCCCATCGAGAAAAGCTTTTTGTCCCAAAAAAGCTTCCATACTGTCCTCCCGAATCTAGAAAACTCTGCCGCTCCTGGAAGTGCTTTGTAGTAGACCCTTTAGGGTCTTCTCCTCCAACCTTATCACTTCGACAAATCTGCTTCCAATCACACTGTGGGTTATGGGTCCACGATGCTTCCACTACGCCACTCGATATCCGAAGAAACCTCCACACCTTCGCTTTATGGTGCTAAGTTTCGAATGAAACCTCAACGCTCCTTATGTGCGGTGCTAAGCTTCTTGATATCTCGACAAAAAGGATCTTCTTTGACTCTATAACAAAGCTCCACGCTCCAAGTTGATTCCGCAGAATCCGAATCGGTTTGCGGAACTCCATGTTACGTAGAGCTTTGATTGATCCGATGTCAATGATGGACAATGCCTTGTCCCTTTACGCTGCACCTCAACGCCTCCGATGCATGATGCTAAGCCTCTTTCAAGACTTTGAGCCTCCGATGCACGATGCTAAGTCTGTTACAGACCTCAATGCCTCCGATACATGATGCTAAGCCTTTTTCAAGACTTCGAGCCTCCGATGTACGATGCTAAGTCTCTGTAGACCTCAATGCCTCCGATACATGATGCTAAGCCTTTTTCAAGACTTCGAGCCTCCGATGTATGATGCTAAGTCTATTACAGACCTCAACACCTCCGATACATGATGCTAAGCCTTTTTCAAGACTTTGAGCCTCCGATGCATGATGCTAAGTCTGTTGATCAGCTACCATTCGTATGTGTGGTCACAATGCCTTGACACCGAATGATGTTCTGAGCTGATCCTTTGAGAGCTCCTCTTGTTGACATACTAATATCAGGTACCATTCTGCTGCACGGTCGCAATGCCTCTACACAGAATGAAGTTCCGACCCGACGTCAATGCCAACGGTGATTCAGCTACCATTCTGCTGCACATGGTCACAATGCCTCTACACAGAATGAAGTTCCGAGCTGATCTCTGCGAACTCTACTGTCTGCACAAATGGTAGATCAATCTCCAAGCTTTATATGAGTCAAATCCTGTATCCAAGCTGTAACAGGTACTCACAAGCTGATTAGGAGATATGTTAGGAGCATTAATCAAATTTTCTAAGTAAGAAAATCCACCGAGTATCAGTAAACCTTTCTCTCAAAGATTTTCTTACAATATCTCGATCTCCAAACTTAATACCGCATACGATCCATCAATCAATTATGCAATATATAATTGAAAAATTGTTGACTTACCCATTTGAAAGGACTTTCACTTTCGTGTATTACCTCGTCCTCGGGTTGAATTGTCAACTGGTGGTGAGTAGAAACTTCCTTTTCCTTTCGCAATAGGCCTCCATTCCATCTTTGGCTTGCCATTTCTCTCGATGGCGAGATGGATGCGCTTTCAGCAATTTTCCACTCGATGCCATTCCTCTCGGAAATGAGCACAAAATTCCTCTTAAACTCCTTCTTCTGGGACGAGGAACTCTTTCTACCATTTCTCTACTCTGCATGACGAGATTGGTCTTTCTGATTTTCCTTGTTCTTGATGAACGGCATCAACTTCTTCATCGGTCCTCCTTCTCTTCCAAAGATCTCAGCACCGAATGATTATGCAATCCACAAAAGTACATGGAAAAGAATTCCACATCTTCTCAAAATCATAACCATACTTCTTAAGTCGAAAAGTGGATCAAAGTGTTATTGTGCTTACGATTATGGTAAGAAATCGGAGGTGGAATCTCATTACCTCTTCGCTGATTTCTCTTACCACATCTTGCCTCGTGACGAGGAAGCACAACTTTCCCCGCTCAAAATCTTCTTGCGGACTAGTGGGGTAATCACTTTGCTTTCGAAGCTTGTCTCCCGTCGCATTCTTGAGCATTCTCCAATTTCCATTCCCGCACTAGGATAACCCAAACTCGCAAAACGAGGATGATCCTCGACCTATATTGGGTTAGCAATACCTTGGCCATTTTTACCAAGGCCTCTTCCATCAAATCCCATTTTATCTAGTAACTTGGATCCAATGCCTCTAGTATGCCTTTCAAACAAACCAAAGACTTCATTACTCCTCGAATCCAAACCGAATGGGAGGAAGAAGAAGATTCCCGTGGTGAAAACTTATAATGCAATCATCTCGCCATGGCCTCTCGCATCTCGAAGTCAAGGTATTTCCTTCCTCTGATCACCACATTGCAACCTTGCCAAGAGCTCATCCTTGGTTTTCAGTTCCAATTTCAAACGAGCATACTCCTCTTCCAGGGAGGAATACATTGATCGCAGGAGAGAATTCTCTTCCTGGATCTGGTGATTATAAGCTTCAATCTCTTCGAGCTTCGCCTGTGTAGACATCTTGCCCATAGTGCACTTGTACCCTGTTCACACAAACTGAACCAACTGCACCAATCTTGAAGCAATCACTCTGTTAATCAGATTTACTGAAAAACAAATATGGAGCTAAACCAGCTCTGATACCAAACTTGCTTCGAGATTAGCAAGTTTGCAGGTATCGATTACCAGCTCTAATACCAAACATGATCCGAAAATAATCAGATTATTATGACCTGATCTCGGACCCTTATAGGCTTTAATTATTTGCCGATAATTTACTCCTTTTAAGTAACCAATTTAAAATAAATGCAAGACGAAAACGACAATTGCACACAGATTGATTACGGAGTTCGGCAATTGCCTACGTCTCCGGGTTCGTGATCGAACCGTTCCACTAGTCAAAACTTGTAAGTTACAATAGTACTTTCACAAGAAAACCTAATGGAATTTTACTTGCCTACCAGTACACCAGTTCTTCGGACGACAAGGGTGAAAAATAGCACCCGACTTCCACCTTCCTGATGTACAATCTCCTTCGGCTGTGATCGGCCTTCCCGACGCAAATAATGCGAAGCTAGCACTCCGGTCGACAATCCAGGATTTGCAAGTACTTGGTGTGGCGCTATGGGCCGACTAGGTAGTTTGAATAACTCCTAGCCACAAATATTTCATTTATTATTTCCTAACAAATAATAGGTCAATAATAATCAAAATAATAATGCCTAAAATAATTTAGGTCTTCACACAACAACAATTTCTCATTCGCCTTCCAAGCTCTGAGCTTGTCTTCTGCCTTTGTGTGTGTCCATTACAATAGAATGGGTTCCCTATTTATACAAAAAATAGGGCCCTTAAAATATGCACTTAATATCATCCTTAGGCTATTTTTAACCTAAGCCTTACCCGTACATGAAATTTGGGATTAAATTCCCAAATAGGGCGATGCATATAATATGGGATTAGTTTCCCATTTTAGCCGATTACATTTGATAGGGATTAAATCCCCATTGAAGAGGCATGAATATTTTAATAAGGGATTAAATCCCATGGTTGGCGCGACTTGCATGTTTAAATGGGTTAAATTCCCATGTTTGGCGCATAGGATAATAGTTTAGGCTTTAAAGCCTTCCACGCGCATATAGTGGTTAAAGACCACCTTAGGCTTATAAACCGCCCCCCTTTACCACCGCTTACCACCTTTTTCTGCCACGTGGGACAGTCCACGCATGGCCATTGGCATTAAACTTGCTCTCACATTATTGGCGGTGGAGAATAATACCTATGTATAAACATTAGATTTAATACTAATGTATACACATAAATATATACATGTGGCTTTGTAAAAGGACCTTACCAAAATAATATTATTTCGACCCATATAATGTGGCCTAGAAATAATCCTGTAGTCCACTTGTCGTCTCCCGATAGGCAAATCGAGCGAATTCGACGAGTGTTGGCAAGCCACGTGTCACAGTGCGATTCGGTCCAATATTGACCAGTTGACCATAGTTGACTTTCCCGTTGACCGAACTTTGACCGAACATATCTAGAGCTCCCGATGTCCGTTTGTCGCGTTCTCACAGTCGTTGGAAAGCTCTCGAGATGATCTTCTGCATTGAAACCATTTAGAGATGTTTAGGGAACTTTCAGAAATGATCCCCGATCAACTGCTTAAGCGAGTTATCTATTTATATGGTTTTATGCATATGATAGAAGTATGAAAAACATTGCGAGATGTGTTTTAAATTTGGTTGTGAATTCTCAGAGAGTTTGTTGAGCATAGCTCTAAACAGATCCGGGTATTGTATTGAGAGAGCGGTGGCTTGTAATAAAATTTGAGCAAGTGATTATTAGTGGACGTAGCCCAAATTGGGTGAACCATGTTAAATATTATCTCTTTGTGTTGTGTTATTTTATTTTGCACTTTTATTTGAGATCTGTAATATTTTCTGCATATTAGTTTCTACTGTTGCGATTTTGTGAGGGATTATTCCACATATTTTATCCCTTATTTCCTAACAGATGATATAGTTGTTGATATAAATTGTAAGTGATATTGTTGATTGCCTTAATGTTGTTGTGATTCATATGTATAGATGAGTTTGTGATAATATTTATATCATGTTATATGTTACGATATGGCCACGAGGTGAAGGAGTTATTTATTTATTTTGTAGGTTAAACTATCACAAAAAACATCGAGGGATTGGAGACCAACCACATTAGAATTCTAGATGAATTCAACAAGGTCACCATGGCAACTAGTTTTTTTGTGTGTTGTATTTTGTTAGGGATTCCCATGGGGGATTACCTTTGAATGTGACCAAGGGGTTATGTGTATTTTATTAATGTGGTTCCTTTTTATTATTGTTTGCATGTGTTTATTTTGTGATGCATTTACCCCTTTCATTATTCTTTTAATTGTGGAGAATTAATGTGAGTAATCATATTGTTAAAATAAATTAATTAATCAAATTTGGGATATAAGAAAGTAATTATAGAAGTTGTTGGCTCTTGTATTAAATGTGGTAAGTGATGTGTAAGTAATGTGTAAGAATGTGTAAGTGATGTGTAAGTATGTGTAAGAGTTGTGTAAGTCAGATTTTGGAGTATGAAACACTCCACCTCCTTGGAAATCCGAATTTGTCCTTGGAGGCTAATTTTGGAGGCTTGTGGGACAAGTTAGACTTGTCCCATACCTCTTAAATTTGCATACCAACCTTACCTATGGTTGGAGGGTTGAATTTAGACCTTCTTTATGCATTTTGAAATGACAAATTGTAAGTTTTAATTGCACTCTTCTTACATTTTACTAATTTCAGTCCTTATGGGGTGTGGGCTTTTTGGAGTGTGTAAGTAAATTGTCATATTATCCACCCACCTCTTTATTGTGCATTGGAGAATAAATTTGACTTTTGTGTTGGAGTTGAGGATGTGTGATGTGGCATCCTACTTGGATCCACCTCATCCTCTTCTCTTCCCTCTTCTATAAAATTGAAACTCCTTGCTTTGTTTTGGGTTGTTGAACTTTTGGAATGCTTCCTTGGGGTGAATTTTCTTGTTGATTGGAGCTCTTTCCTTGGAGGATCTTTTGGGAATATTGTTACATGTTTGTGCTTGGTTGTTTAGATTGATTGCATTGGGATAGAGCTTGTTGTTTTGGAACTTAGACAACTCCATCATGGAGAGGTAAGAGCTTGGCTCTTGAAATACTCCTTTTCTTTATGAATGTACATGTTATTGTGTGAATGTTTTAGTATGTTTGTGGGTTGTTTGGGTAGATGGCCTAGGAATGGTGTAGGAGAAGACTATGGGGTTCATTTTGTGGGAGGTATAAGTGTGTTTTTTTTAGGAGGTATAAGTGTGGAGGGAGTTGGGATTTGGGTTCCACCTTAAAAATAAATAGCTTGCATTTCTTTACTCATTATGGGGTGCCATAAGAGGTTGGGGAGGTATAAGGAAATGTGAGGAATAAGGGGTACTTGGGGGAGGTATAAGGAATGTCAGGGTTTTTGATACACTATATTTGGCGGTTTGAAAATAGGTGGTGATACCCATTTCCCCTTTGGGAGGCATAAGTATCATCCTCCATAGTTTCTTGCTCCTTTGGCTTACTTTATAAAGCCTTAGTATTGTATGTGATGTTTATAATGTAGTGCAAACTACATTCTATTTTGGACTATTTTTTTAATTGTAAAATTTGCATGTGTGTTTGTGGAAGCCTGTTATTGCCATGAGTTGAATCACATCTTCTATTACATTTTGGTTGGGGCTCGAGGGCCAATGAAGAAGGATAACTTCTCCTCTTCATTGGATGTCTTGGTTGGGTGGAGAGCGTTGCCTTTCCCCTGCCTTTTTTGTGATCAAAATTGGAAGAAAGAGAATTTTGCATGTTGTTGTTTTAAAGCAAGGAAAAAGACAGTTTTGGCTGCCATTGTTGAGATCAATTTCATTGTAACATTTCCCACTTGAGTGGATGAATTTGTAAATGTTTTGAAATGAAAAGATGTGGTATGGATTTTGAAAGTTGTAAAGTGAAATGAAAAGGAGATATACTATGTTTTTGCTTTGGAAAGAATGTGAAAGAATGATACGTAAGTTGTAAAGTTATATATTTGAAATCAATAAAAGATTGCACTACCTTTGTCAAATTTGTATTGTTGTATTGAAATTGATCATCAAATTGTGATTTGAAATCTCTTGTTTGGAAAATTGAAAAGAGGAATACGTATGAAGGAAACATATGTAACTCTATTCTTTTGAAATATGTTAAAATTGGAAATCGACTTTGCATTTTAGCTATTAAATGGTTTGTTTGAATCAACTAAATGTATTAGACTAGAAGGGAAGTGAATTTTCCATACTTGGAAGATGGAAAATGATAAACAAATCCTATAGAAATTGACCTCTGTTTTGTTTTTTAAACTGGAAAATACTTCCTCTAAAATGCACAGTTCGAACCTGCAAACAATAAATAACATTGAAACTTTAAAATATAACATGTTATGATATAAATGAACTCAATTGGACTAAAACACTTAAGGAAAAATCCTTCAAACATTACAAAATTGGGCCCAAACCTTTCACACTTTTCTATCAGAAGTTGTAAAAGTTTGAATTGGAAATCAATCAAGAAAAATTACCTTCCAATACATCCTAAAATTATTCTTAGAACAATCCTCCATGTTCATTTGACATGTTAAAGGAGAAAGAATGACAAAATTGAACAAAATTTATAAGTTAAAATTTACCAATTTGCTTTTAAAAATCTTGCAAGCCTTTTTCTTAAAATTAACCCCTTAAAATTTATCAAAATATAAAATTAATGATCTCTATGCAAAGAGGACGTCGAGATATTTCCAGAAAGTCTTCGTTTTCCCAAAACCGAGCTCTTTATCAAAAGTTATGGCCTTCTAAAGTTTTCTTCACTTGGCATTAAATTTTGGGAAAAATTTCCTTGGCGGGCCTACACCCGAATTTTTCACTTGGAACTTAGGAATTTTTTTGGGAAAATTTTCCAACTTTTCCCCGCCGCTCCTCCATCCCATGCAGCCAATCAGAAGCTTCCACGTGGCCTTACGAGGCAATGACTGAGGCACATAATCCATTTTGACCTTAGCGTTTTAGAAAAAAAAATTGGGAATTTTTTTAATTTTCCTCCGCCACCCACAACCAATGGTAGGCTGACACGTGGCATCCTTAGGCATCGGCGGAGGCGCGGAACATTTTGCAACTTTGAAACTTTAACTTTTTTCTTTGGTGAAAATCCCAAAGTTTCCCTGCCGCCCCGCGGCCCGCAACCAATGGAAGGCTGACACGTGGCAACCTTAGGCGTTGGCGGGGGCGCGGAATGTTTTGTACCTTTGAACTTTTTACCCTTAAAATCTTAAAGTCAAAAATCTCTCCGATGGCCCGACTTCCCACCAGAGCTTTCTCAAGCTAACATGTGTCCTTTACGGACTCGCGGGAGCACATGCGCAAAGATGACTTTTCACCCCGCACGGGAAAATTTGCAAATGTCTCCCGCCGCCCCGCCTTTCCCTCCGCGCTGCCTTAGGAGCGCCACGTGTCCCTTGTGGACTTGCGGACCCTACAGAGCGTGGGTGCAAATGTGACTTTTTCCCCACGCGGTAGAATTTTTCCCAAGGTCTCCCCGCAGCCCACCAACCCACCCTTTGGGAAAATTTTCACCCCTGGGCCCGCAAGCCCGCTCTTGGGGAAAATTTTCACCCCAAGGCCCGCCGGCCCATAACTTGAAAAATATGAGGAGTTAGGAGGACTTATTTATATCATTGGAAAGGTGAGGAAATTTCCTATCCAATGGGAGTAATTTAGGAAAAATTTGAATGTGTTAAGTATGAGAAAAATCAAGTTGAAACTTTAAGCCTGTTAGAGAATGGGTATGATAAGGAATTTTTCCCCTCGAACCTAATTGGAGCTTCTAACCAAAAATTTTCAACCTTATGACCTCTAATAATTGTTAATAAAAATAAATTATACTCTAGTAGATTTGAATTGTTCTAGAACCTGTTAGTGACAACTGTTGCCTTGTAACATGATTGTAGATTCTTTTAATAAAAAAATTTATTCCATAATTTTCTTAACTAATCGTAGGTTGTTCTTGGTTTACTTGTTAGAGGATGGCTTAAGTTATCATAAGATGGAAACAATGATTCTCGACCATTATAATGAACAAAAGAAGATAATCAACCAAACTCCTTTTGTAATAAACAAAACTTTAACATTATCCAGATTTCTTCTTATTTTATCACAAAATGGTAAGGCGTCATCTAAGAAGAGGCATCCTACTCATTAAGATTCAAGCAACCAAGATAGTTATACCTTCTCCCCTTTTGAAGATACGAAAGCATCTAACTCACTAGCTATAACCCAAGTCCCATATATCTTGTTGTCCTCGTGATAATCACTTTCCACAATGAGAGGAGAGTATACGAGGGTACACCCCACTAAACCTTGTTTAGAAATTACCAAAACTTCATGGAACTCAACACGCTTACCCTCAATCACATATAAATCATAATCCCAAACTCAAAATAAAGAAAACCGGATTTAGACTACAACACATAAACCCCTCAAAATGGCCAATGCAAGTTCACATAATCTATTGGCCCCTCCTAAGTGGAACTTAGAAATGCCAACACTCAAGGATAATATTATCTCTCATGTTTATAAAGAGGGTTAGAGTATCCAAAACCATTAACAACTCGTAGTCAACAAAGTAAATACACGTTCCCGTAATTGAATAACCCAAACTTGTAGTGCACTCTCAATTATTTTGATCAGCTGCAAAGATTCGAAACATCATTGAAGGGGTGTTTATTCCTAATAAGATAATGCCTATAATCTCTTATAATCCTTCCTGGACTTAAGGTAAGGTTTATCAAATTATATTCTCACATAAAGCAAACATCCTCAAAAGAGAGATACGATGATCAAACGGTGAGCATCTAAGGGACGTGACTAGAGTTTAAGGTTTCCATCCCCATGCAGAAATCCCATGTAGAGTCTAAAATCCCCTAGGAATTGATCACATATCGGTCTTAACAATAAGGGTGGAAAAAGCACTCATCACAGATTTGAGAAAGAAAAATAACCCCGCAAGCTAGTCGTTAATATTTCAGTACTACTTCAAACGTAATAATAAGAATAAGGTTAAGTATCCTTGTAAAAATTGTATATAGTCAATAGTAAGAAAAAGAGAGAATCATGGGCAACCCCACCCAACATGCAAACTTTGCAATTAAAAGAACATTTCGTTTTGGGGCTAGGTAAACACAGGAACCCAAAAAAGTAACATACATGGTAAGAAGACTGAAAATGTCCATATAACTCAAAGTAATTTACCATTTTAACGATTGAAAACAACTCGTTTCATGAAATTGTTAATCTTTGGCATATAAATCAAAGGCGTGGTATTCATCATGCCCGGAAAAAGCATCCACATTTTCCACACATCCTGCAGGGGCCTTTGAAATAGAAACATTGGCGAATCATCCATGTTTAACTTGTTGGACGTCTAAACACACTCCACAGCTCACGTTTATACAGAAAGGGGGCTCCAACCCACAAATCGCATCCAAAAGAAAGAATGTTGTCTCAAGGGCTGCCATGATTGCAGCATCTACACAAAAATGGATTTGCGGAAGGCCCGTGCACTCAAAGGAAACACATTGACATGGAAGACCTAGAAACCACACCTTGCAAACATACTCCTAGCCTGCAATTCGGTTCACTTCACCACATGTAACTAACAAACATCCAATTGTTATTTCCTATTGCAACAACAAGATCCAGTGCAAAGGCAACAACTTTGAAACAAGACAAGGGCACCCACCCAGGTGTATGGAGGAGAGACTTCTCTCAAAGTTACACATTCTGACAAGTGCATTGGTAGATAAGTATGTAGAACGTGGGAGCACAACAAATAAGGTGAGCTTCTTACTAAAAAAACTGAGACTTCAACGCCTTCTCCACCATATTGCAGGTCACTAGAAGAGCAAGGTAGGTTTTATTAATACAAGCCTTGAAAAAGGAAATCGGTGGTTAGCTCCCCTACTAGCTGGAGTCCAACACACATTTTCTTAAAGAAGACAAGATGGAATGATAGGTATTCCACCTCCAAACGCATACAACTAAAGACCGATCTTTTCAAAAAAAAATTAAACAAGTGTAAGCGTCCAAAAGGGATAAATAAATTATGGGGTGGGTGGATACCTCCACATAAAAAAAAAAATGTTTTATCAACAAAAGCTATATTTACAAGGCTTGTATACGACGCCTAGATGGCTAAGGAGGAACATTAAACATTAAACACGAACACCATGCCCTAAACAAAGGCACCACCAACAACAAGCTCCTCTTGAGCGAATCAAGGCTCGGGCACGAGAGCGAACAAAGGCAAAATAAAATAGCTTAAAGGTAATTAATAATATTCATGAAAATCGACACAAGATAAAATAATCGTTAATCGACAATGAAATATTATTATTATTATTATTATTATTTTTACAACCTAAAAATTAATAATAATAATCAATCATAATAATAACGATCAACAGGAAGTTCGATAAAGCGAGAACAAGATTTTCCTTTAATAGGATAATCGTGCAGGATGCTACAAGGTTCACAACTAGAGGTGTCGACTACGACTCAAGAAGGAAAGATGGAGAGGGAGGGTGCTAAATCTTCACTGCGCAAGGACAAGGTCAACTAACGGTCAGTGGGAGCACACCCTAAACCTTCCCAAGCTTAGCAACAGGGTCGTCGGGGCAAGAGTTGGGGAAATGTTGAACGGGGCATTACACAATCTGAGATTATACAACCTCAACACGAACCATAAGAGTTGACTATTGTGTGGACTGTAGCTGCGGCGTAGTGTAGGGTTACAAAAGGGTGGATTCCAGAGACTATTTTAAATGTTGCCTCTTGATTATTAAATTGTCGTGTCCTATTAAGTTTTTCCAGTTTCTATAAATAGTTAAGTTTATCATGTTTCTGGACAGTTATTTTTATGGTTTTGACAACCATATATATGCAGATGGCATGTTTGATGTATATTTTTATAGCAAATTCATAGCTTTGAAGATTTGGAATATTTTTATTGTTATGGACATTATTTTTAATAGTTATATATTGATGGGTAAATTCAATTTAGTGAGAAATTTAGAAGCAAATGACAAGATTGGTACTTCCTTCTGTCACGATGCACATCCATTTTATTTGTAAATTGTTTGCAATAAATTTTACTTATCTGTTTTTATACTATTTCAAACCAATTAAATATGGCATCCCAACTAGGGGACCAAACTTGAGCAGAGTCAAAATATGATTTTATCACTTTGGGTGTGTATATAATCAATTTGTCTAACATTTATGTTTGATCCTTCCACCGTTTTTTATTAACCATCAAATATGCTTCAGTTTCCTTAAAATATAGTAGCAAAAATTTCAAGTGGCTTCTATAAATATTAAACCATCTAATAGCTACATCCTTAGCACCGATTACTAAACTATAACATGAAAGCACCTACAATGTGCCATTGGGTGCAATTGCTAGTCTTATATATCTCAGCGTCCCTCTTTTGTAGGTGCCATTGGGATTACAAGAAAATTCACACCATACGAAAGATTTGTTGTTTTCTTACTTCTGGAGCGGTCACTGCAGCGACTACTTAAGAAAATGTATTTTACAAAATATTTTGAAAGTTTTTCGTGGGGTGTCACTCCCGCGACCTCTTGTGATGGGGTCTTTGAATACGACAAATTATCTTGTGAAGTTTTTGCTGGCGCGGGCCCTTGAAAAAGTGCTGACTGGATCTTGTCGATGTGTTCTTTGTGGACTACCACTTTGGCATTTGACTCTGACTCAGGGACCTCCCAACCCATCGACCAGAGCTCCTTATGTCATCTGTGTTAAAACTCCATATTTCCCATTCCACTTTCCGGCACCCACAAACCAGTAATATCTTACAACTCCCTCTAATTTTGAAATTTGAATAGCCTGCCAATAGAATTTCAAATTTCCCCCTAAACCTAGTAGTAATCAGATCTAGCTCTTATTTCAAATCATATTCTTTTCATGGTAGGTTTCAAGAAAGTCTACAAGCTGTAGAGGGTCTCTCCAATGGAAAACCTGTGCCATTGGGATGAAAGATTTGGAAAACCATCAGATTGCTTTGAAATGGAAGAATGAAAAGCAGACGGATGGAAAAATTAGACACTAAGAGAAATAGATCACATGTTAATTTGAAGTCTTGTTGAATAATTGGATTTCTGTGATGAGATCTGCTACTGCAGGATCTGTGACCGCGAGCTCTCCTTCGAAGGTTCTGAGATAGGGCAACAATCGAGGTGTTAGACTGTGTTGAGAGTAGACGAGTCCAAGTTGACTGAAAATCTTGGATATGAGTTTGCAGAGCTCGTGTTGGGGAAACTAAGTTGCAAAAATGGTAAAATCCAGAAAGCCACCGGGGTTGGAGTATTTGAAGGCTAGTACAAAGTGATATTGAATCCTAAATGGAGTGTTGTCAAGCTAGGATGAAGAATTTTAGCACTCTGAAATATGAAGGAAGAACCCTTGAACTAGATTCAACCCATCTATGAATTATTTTGTCGCTCCTGATCCGTATGTTGGGGTTTTACACACAAAGACATCAATAAATTCTAGGTGAACAGGGGAGCTCGCGATCCATATGGAGGTTGTTGAGAGAGAGGAGCTCAAACAAGGATTGAATTTAGTGGTTCGTATTTTATGATTCGTTGTGTGGTTGTAGTGCTTAATCTAGAAAAAGACATCTATGAGATTAAGTTCCAAAAGGAACTCGTGATGATTTTGTGAGAAATGCAAAGGAGTAGCTCGGTGTGTTGACCAAGTAGCTCTGTAATTTCTTTTCAAAATTGTTGAATACAAGGATTGCAAATACAAAATAAGTACCTTCAACTCTTCCAAGAAAATTCATATTTTCTAAATAGGAGTGTGACGCCCATAAAATATGGGCACAAATTTCATGAATGGTATTGCCCCTTAATTCATTCCAAACTGCTTGTAACAAATCTGGACCATTCTGTAAACATTTTTTTAGTATCAACGATTTATTTATCTATAGTTGTTGTTAGGTGGCGAATGTATAACTATTGTGGTTTCTATTCCTATTGGCCTTATGGTGAAGAACATGTGCTCTTGAAATAGAGGTCACAAGTTCAAATCCTATAGGGGTAGGGTATGTACACCTCGTTTGTAGCAAAGTTAGTTGCCTCCCGCATGTGAGTATGAGGTAGTCCCATATGCTATAAGCCGCTTGTAGACCCAAAAACAGCCTCCCATGGCATCGTGGACTGTAAAAAACCTATTATTTATATATTAACTCAAATGAGGAATGAATAGAGGGGGGAATTGGTCTCCACGTGTGCCAACATGGCCTACAAACAGACCGTAGGAGCCGCTTCATGTCTGTCATTTATCTATGTTACGCCTCTCATGCACCCTGTTTAGATTCCATCCTCCATAGTGTCGTTTACAATAGTGTTCATGTTCCCCTTTATGGAGGTTTAAGGGACAACATGCTGGAGGGAAGTCTCACTTAAAAGATAAAAAATGTTGAAGAATGTTTTTCTTCAAACATCTTTCAATCGAACCTTCTAAATATATGTCAAAATATTGTTTCAAAACTTTCATTAAAATTGAAAAAGATTAACATTCCAATGAATGGAGTCACGGAGTGTATTTTTATTGATATATTTGACCTACACACTAAAAAACCTTTTGGGTATTGTTCTTTCAATTTAAAAATAATGATATGTGATGTTCTAAGTTTATTCCAAAAGGATTTTTTTGTCAAACAAATATGTACTCTTGTAATATAATATGATGGAAAAGATAATTCTAATTATTTAGTGAAAAAAATTACATTTAGGTGGTACACTCAAAATACCGATAGGGAGGAATTGGAGAGGTTAAAGTAGAAGGATTAAAGGTGAAACATTACTATGCAAGGATAATTATGATGAAAAAGGAGATTGAGAGAGGAGAATTTGTGAGTTGAGGAATTTGTTAAAGGGAACATAAGCAAACATTTTTTCCATGATAAATCATATATGGACTACATGTTGTTTTTTTCTTACTATTTCCATGTCGTCTATTTAGTGCAATGTTTTTCAAACATTGAATTTGCTTAATAGTTGTCAACTTGAAAAGTTTCTAATTTTTATTGGATTTGCAATTTTTAAGGATTCATGCAATGAATTAGTTGTGTGTTTTGATAACACAAATGTGGAAGGTAAAAAAATCAATAAACAAAAGTGAAAATATGGCATATACTCAATGCAAGTGTACCAACTCAAGGGCCTAGACATCCATATCTATAACAAAAATGATGATTACTTTTGTTGATGCTTTGTTGTCTCTTCAAAGAGAGGATAAGTTATACAATGAGGATGTTCCTTTTATCCTTAAGTAGTTGAATTTTATTTAATACCCAACAAAACCATAACATGCGTAGAGGAAGGTTGATACAAGTGTCATCAATTTGTTGTTCCAAATGCTTGATTTATCGACATTATTTTCCATAGAACAATTTACATATAATAGTAGTCAAATTATTAATAGAGGTGGATGCACATGTTCAAGTGTAGAGTAGTTTGTTAGGTATAGACTTTACAAAATTCATTTAATAGACTATTTTTATGTCAACTTTAGAATTCCTTCCCAAATTTAAAATGTGTTTTTGTGCATACTTGGGAATTCCTATAAAAAAATTATCAAAATTTTTAGTACATGTTATCTCTTTGGTTTGCATAAAACTCAATTTGTTGTTGGATTCATGAAAATTCCACTAAGGGCCGACCAATGTTGATATATTTGCCATTATGTTATAATATACTATTATATGTTATTAATTCACCATAGTGTAGTAATATAATATAATTCAAACATTTGTTAATTTTGAGATTTCAAAGTTGAAGCCAAAGGTAAAATTGAATAAGTTTGTGAAAAACTAGAAAGTATAAGCCAAAAAAGTCAAAGGTATGAGTGAAAAAGGTAAGAGATAAAGTTTACATTGTTAAGGCATTATGCAAAACTCGTTGTCACCCTTGGTCGGCCTTTACCGAGAGCGTATTCTAAGATTTAATATTATGTAAAATGAAAGACTTACAATTATTAATATTTTTTGGAATAATATATGTAATAAAATTGTTGCTACATAAAATTATCATATTTTATATTTATTAAAACTCATGTCCTTTGTTTCAACTTCTATTATCATTTTCATTTCCAATAAAAAAACGTGCTTTTCCATTTTTAATAGAATTGAAAATAATAATAAAAAATACTTAAGTTTAACATGTTCAATATATATTGTCCACGTGAAAAAGGAGAATATTGTACATTTACAATATATTATAATAAATACATATTTTACTAATATATATTAATGACTAAAAACTTATATTTTGTTCCTTGGCGCATTTGAAGGGAATGGGAGGCTTTGTGTTATAAACATTAATTTTTAAAAAAGGAGGTGATGTTGTTGTTTTTTGGTCATAGGCTATGGCTAAAGGGGTTGGAACTTTTATTAAACAAGAGCCATAAGGCGCCAGTTCCTACCATGTATGCTGCAAGTAGTTTGATGTAAATTTAGCATTTATATTGAATAAGTAAAATGAATGTCCAAGCATTTACGTAGTTACATTAAGGACATTTGAATTCATATCCCCAGAGTAATGAAGATTCAAATGTGTATGCAGTACCAAACACTAAATTACATAAGCTCGTATATAAGAATGAAATCATAGTAGTTTTACACCAGCAAGAGAAAAAATGAGAAATTGAATTTAAAGTGGTAAAACTGCAAACAATGGCATGAAAACAAGCTTAGAAACAGACTCAAATTTCCACAAGAGTGAAACAAATATTCATAGCAAACTTCTTTGACAGTCCATTAAATAGACAGGTGGGTTTCTGTTGTTTCAGCTGCATAAAACAGTTGAATTTAATGAATGCTATAATAATTAATTTATTGTTGATAACTTTTGTGGTTGCACTCACCATCAGGGCAATCCAAATTGCTTTGACGATAGGTTTAGAGTGCAACATGAAAAGTTTGTCGGAACAAATTAATTGATTTAACAAAAATTAAATATAACTGTTCTGCGCAGAAACACTCCAGAAACGGACTTGCAGATAAATATTAAAATTTGGGTAAAGTAAGCCTAGGGGTTTCTGAGCTCACAATTTCTTCACGATGAGATTGCTACAGTCTTCTGGATGTCGAGTAATGATAAATCACTTAAAGAAATCAATACATCATTTTCAAATTTAACTCTACATAACATTAAGGGATGAGAAATCCTAGAGCCATCCATGTCCTATTTTTTCGCTCAAGCAATTCATTTATTTTGGAAGATATAATGGAACAATAAGATACAAATTGGTACACAAAATTGAGCAATGTATTGAAAGTTTAGGTTCATCTCTGAATTGAGTAACGTGAAAGCAGTTAAGTAGACTCTTCTGCCGGTCCAGACTGCACATAGATTGCATGTAAATGTCTCCACCTCCACTCTTAACTAGTCTTTATGTCCAATCAAAACTTTGTTCAAGGAAAAAGGTACACATATCCAGTCACAATAGCTACTCCTAAGATCACAGTAGAAGGAAGAATTACAAATAATCTATACCAATGCTATACCAAAACTGGAACTGCATGCCACGTCCAAAAGATACAGAGAAATGCGAAAGAACAGATGCTGCCAAAACTCCAAATCAAATTTGTACGCAGAAAATTCAATGGACAGTTCATTAATTAAATGCACTGGTCGCTATTTGAAAACGCTAGTTTCCTTTTGTTGAATCTCTGAAATCATCAAATGTAGCATACAAAGGTAAAAAGGAATAAAACAAGGCATCTATAAGTGACTTAAAGCTAATATGTTTATCTTTATCTTGAAAACAGTCCAAACAGAGCTGAAGCGGCAAAACACATCGACAGCAGCCCCGGATTTAACAAATTCATTTTGTGCATATGCTGTAATCATTACAGCCCACAAGCCATAATTTGTAAAGAGTAAAAACTTTTGCATTTACGACAGATTTCTGCACAGAACAATATCCGTTTAATCTATATATTCTGGTAAACGGGAGAAGTTTGACAAAAAAATATATACCAAAATTTAGATGGGAAAAACACAGATGCGATCAGTACATATTTTTTTTGTAAATGTTTTTCCTGAATATGGGAGGCCTTTACATAGCTTGAAATTCTATACAACAGTACCAAGCTCTGTAATGCGGGATGTAGAAAGGCAAATTATATATTTAGGACGTAAGGCATATACAGCAGTCTGCGAGTTCAAAATGTGACAACATGTGGAAGAGGTATGTGCCAAGTTCAAAATATTATGGTTGTATACAATGGGTGGTTTGTTGGAGTAGTAGATTTTTTTGTAATATGTAAGTTGCTTTTCTCTATTCCTACGGAAAAGCAAGAAAAGAGTATGAGTGACAAGAAATTGAAAGTGGAGGAGATTGCATGAAACTTGTTATGCAAAGAGTAGTTGAAAGAGTCACCTTAGTTGTTTTCCAGTTGGAGCGCCATAATGGCATTTGTCTGGTTCAGAGTGAATGTCCCTGTTGCTTGAAATCCCCGCAGCAAATAAATGACAACAGTCTTATTCTTAAAGTATTCCTCATGTGAAACCCTTGTCAGTGCAGGAAGCAACATTTGCAGCGGTTCACCGGTCAGTATGCATTGGATATTTTTGTTTTTGCTGGATTTGAGGTTGCAAATAAGCCGGTGTTTGAAGCTATAAGGACATTGTTGTTGGCAGAAGCGGCATTGCAAAAGTTGTTTGTCTATTGTTTGGAAGGTTTCCAGTGATGAGCCACATTTATTGCAAATGATCTCAAATGGTATGGAGTAGATGTTGGCGATAGTCAATGTACCTTGCACCTGCATGATGAGAAATTGTAAATGAGCAAATGTAGAGGTAGAATATTTGAAAGAAAAGATGATATAAAAAGATGACGTTGAAAATTGTTATGTATTGCTCATATAGAACTCACCTCTATAGTTGTGTTTAACATTTCTTTTAAGTCTTGTAGTGCTTTTTCCATCCTCAAGGGTGTGATGAATGTTGACTGAGTAGTCTTCAAGGCCTTGTCATTATCATTTCCACCATGCTTTGCAACATTTTTGAACAAATAAAATGTGTGTTTTTGTTTTTGTAGTTGTTCCTCTATTGCTGTAAATAGAGGTGCAAATGTTCCAAATAGGTATAGCTGCAATTAGAGAAGAAAATGTTTAGTATTATGCAATGAAGAGCACCTAGAATATGAAGTTTGTGGAATACTAGGAGTTTACCCTTGTTGTGTCTTCTTCCGTTGGCCCATCTTTAATTTCTAGGATAAGTTGGAGGCCAATCTGTTTAGCAAAGGTTACAATTGCAGCAATTGTTCCAATTACATATGGCTCTGTATTGTTTAACAATTGCTTAACAATTGTGTTTGGAATGAATTTATATTCTATTGAAAGCGGCGGAGTTCTTTCTACGGTGCTGGATTCATTGAGGAGTAAGATCACATCACAGTCTCCACGGTCATAACTGGTTTTAGGTGCAATGCTGAAATTTGTGATTTGTATCCCTTTTCCAGCCACAACTTTGTCTTCATGCATTGGGATAAATTTGTGGGTAACATTTAGAGTAATCATCGATTCAACTTTCTCATCGGTAAGATCTCGCTCGCAGGAGTTGTTTTCCCGATCTTTTACGCAAAGAGTTTTATATACCACGAGCACATCGCCTTGGAAAATGTTGCCAATTGTGAAAGTGTTAAGGTCATCAATGGATGTGAGGGATGGAGTTGATGTTGCTTGCCTGCAAAGAATGTAGAATATTTCAACATATGTCGATGAAATCATATATAAAGTTAATGTAGTTTGTTTTGTACATACCTTTTTGGTTGGCTCTTGTCTTCTTCTTGTCCTTCTATGTTGTCAAAAGCTCGTTTCATGGTTCATGCGATAACAAGGTATATAGTGAAATATGAGAAAACTTAGTTTGTTGTTATTATTGGACAAATAGTGTAAATTTGTTATGGAAGAAACAATAGTATTGAATTGATTATAATTGTACTTTTGGATGTTAATATTGCATACCTTATAGCAGTGTATAGTTTCAGTGAGAGAGAAGTGCATTATACAAGGTGTTGTTGACATTGTGTAGTATTTGGATTTTGATTTAATAGAAATTGGTTAGTGAAAAGTATAATGTATCGTGGTCACTCCAATACGTATCTGTTCTAACAATGCAATGCCTTTGAGGATTTGTTTTAGACCATATGTGGTCGATAATTGGCATTGAAGATGAAATTTGGTTTTGTTTGATGAAGTGCATTTGGTGAGTTCGCATATGATGAATGAGTGTTGTCTCGTTCGCTGATTTCTTATTGATGTCAATATTGAAATCACCTATTATGTGCACGTTGTTTCGTGCTTGTGTATCCGCCAAGGCTTTGTCAATTGCATGAAGAATATCTAAAATAGATGCAGTTGGCGCTGCATAAAAGTTTACTATGGATATTTCTTTGTTATGAATGGTAATGGTTGCAAGCAGCGCTTCTACCTTATTTTCTCGGTATTCAATAGTTTCAATATTTGAAATATGTTTTTGATGCAAATCATTATTCCATGTACGTGTCACATAGAAATGCAATTGAAATTTTGTTGTAGTGTGTGTGTTTGTGTGGTCATGTATGCGTTTCTTACAAACATAGTATGTCTACTTGCATTAAATCATAGTCATTGAGTATGTCTTTAGCATGTGCTTTGAGGCTTCTTGTGTTCAAAGATGCAATGAGGAGCTCAGATTGGGATATAATTGTTTGCAAATCATTTTGCAATTGCCATGTCGAATTTTTCGTGAGACGCATCATCTCTGTTATTATCTCTTCTCTCACCTTAAAATTCTTCATTTTCAACGGTGTTAGTAAGTACAAAGACTCAATATTTGTAACTCGGGATAGTGCTATGTATGTTAGTCCATGTTGTGTGACACCAGCTGGGTTGAAGGCAAGTCCTTCCATTGTGAGGCCTTGGGATCTGTGTATTGTTCGTGCACATGCTAATTGTATTGGAAATTGTTTCCACATTGTTAGGCGTGTTCGAGTTTGGGAATTCGGTGCTAGTCTAGTAATACGTAGGATTGGTATCCAACTCCTGTCTATCATATTGTCGTACAAGTGAGCGAGTTTTTTTGTTTGCATATGCCCAATATGAGGGTCATTAAATTTTATCCATACTACGTCCATTTCGTTTAGAAGCGTGTACGATTTGAATATTCCATCGGATCCATTGACTAACCCGTCTTGAATGTCATAATTACCAGCGAATATTTCTACAAGCATATCAGTTTTCAGTACAATAGTTGATGGTAGAGTGGCGGTGTGTCGATGTGGATGTTGTACATTGTACTTGTCGTCCTCTTTGTCTATAGCATGTAGCGTAAATTGTTTTCCAGGAGAAATGGATAACATTTGATTGTTGTGTTTTTTGACATCGTCATTTTTGTAGAAGAGATATGGAAATTTTGGATCGATAGGAGGTGTTCGCAAGCATGATTCATTCACATAACATAAGTCAGATTCTATTTGTTTTCCTGTGCGCATACGATTTAGGATAGAAATGAATTTTTCATTTTTTTGATGCATTGTTTTGTTTAGTTGGTAGATTTTCACATTGTCTTTCCAAAAACAATATGGAATTTGTTGATCATTGAATGTAGGATAATGAAATATGAGGGAGTCATGTACGGGTTGTGCTTGGTAAAAGTCTCCACAAAAGAGCATATCGATGTTGCCAAAGTGTTCCGTGGGACTCGCATGCTTGGATTTTGCAAGGCGTTTAGACGTTTTTAGTCATTTTAGATGTCAAAATACAGGCACTTTTAAAATATGACCGTCATGCTTGACAGGCAAAATTATAATTTAAACGTCAAAATGACATGTACATTACAAATTTAATCAATTATATATATATATATATATATATATATATATATATATATATATATATATATATAGTAGTTAGTTAGTTAGTTAGTTAGTTAGTTAGTTAGTTAGTTTAGTTAGTAAATTACTTATTATATTATATATATTTTGAAATTCATCAAAAATCTAATATAAATAAAAATCAAAATTTAGAAATATTTAGAAAAAAAAGAAAGAATCTTGCAGATTTGGTTCTTTATCTTTTTCATATGTATGAAATCGAAACTATGAAATAGAATTAGAAACGCACAAAGGCGCATTATTAATTACTAACTTACACACCTTACTCAGAGTCACAATTCACAAATCCCTCCACTCGTAGACTGCAGTCGCACTATGGTGAATAGTAAATACTAATATTAAGAGCCCATCAAATTATCAATGTGGCGCAACAAGTTTGGAGAAGCTATGGTCAGGATGGGGACTGGGAGCAATAGCATACAGGTGTCCACTGGATCTCAGGGTGAAATTAGAAAGAACTGCCGCATCATCTTATGAACATCTCTTGTTGCTTTACAAGGATAGATTCTTTCATCGTGCTGCTCACTCTTGGCACTGCAATTCTTTCATTCTTTTGTTCTATGCCAGTCAAATATGACCGCCACGAGGGAATCGAGTGAATAATGCCAGGCTTAGCAAATTTTTATACCTTAAATACAATATATGTTAATTGTATGTGACTCTTTCCTTTGTTTATTATATGGATTAGATATATTTTTGAATGAGCCACTTATCTCTTGGCTATATGGAAGGGATGGACATTCCATCATTTGACATCGGGGCTTGTAAAAGAGTTGCATCAATTTATTGATACACTCCACTCGGTGTGAGGGATTTTCTATTAGAGAAGCATGGAGGGTTTTTGTATTTCTAAAAGTTGGTAAACCAACTTTCCAAACATGGTAAAACGTGGCGAGTACACTTTTGATTCCCGTAAGTACAACATCATGTGAACGAGGGTTTTCAAAGCAAAACCTAATTAAAGATATAAGAAAATCAAAGCTAGAAATCATAACATTGGATGCGCTCATGCGAGTATCACTAAATGGACTGATCCTTCTATAATCGATCGAGAGAAAGTGTATGACATTTGAGAGGGGAAAAACAAAAAAAAAGTCACAAAATATTTTGTGAAAGCATGGTTGATCAATGTAAGTTTTAGCTCTTTGATAAACTCATTTTATCTAAATAAAATTTGTAGTGATGTTTTATTTCACATGATGTTTATATTCTACTAAATATCTAGAAATATTATGCATTTAATTTTATATTATTTATTTCAATTTCATTTTAGAAATTTATTTAAAGTTATTTTTTCAATCTTGTAGATGTAAAATTTTACTCAATTTTTATTTTTTGTAATAGTTATTATAAAAATAAATTTGACGTGCATATTATATTTTGAATGTCAAATGACATCCATATAATTTTTTAGACCGTCAAATAAGATTATTGTGACATGTAACATTGAACGTCAAAATCCAACATTACGTGGGAGTATGCATTATATCTCGCAATCATTTGTCTATAAAATACAAGGATCTACAACCCACCAATGATATTTCATCAATAAGAATGATTCGTATTTGTTGATATTGCTTTGATAATGTTTCTAATGATTCAAGTTAATGGTATCAAGTTTGTTCGATTGAATGGTAGTAGGAATGCAGAGTGTATTGTCACTCCACCAGCATTGTATGCAGCCTTTCCTGTGTATGCTAGTATCAATCCTTTTGGTTTGAGTGGATCGTTGTCTACGAAATTGTCGTAGAAGCGTACAAGTGTCTCGTATATCAATTTTGTTGTAAATGTTTTCCCTGTACCTGCACCTCATGTTAGAAAGAGGTGGAATGGATTTGATGGGTTGAGTCATTTTTTTGCTATGTCTTTAATGATTGCTTGTTGTTCTCTGTTTAGCATTCTTATCTTTTTGTAGTAGTCAATGGTTGAGGATATGAAGGATGCTTCCCAATTTCAAATTTGTTTTTCGTGTTTTTGTTTTTGTTGAAATGATATGTAAATTGCAAATCAGATTTTAAGTCATATTGTTCGTTGACATAATCATTTTCTACGGGTTTTCTCGTGTTGTTTGGAACATCGTTGTTTAGCTCTTGTTCTCTAGTCATGTCATCGATGTCACCCCATGTAGGATTAAGTTGGAAAGTGAATTTAGAATCGTTGTGTTTGATAGTTTGTTCATGATATGCATATGCTTGTTTCCAAGTTGGAAATCCTTGTTGCAACGATGTCTCATCGATGACGAAGGGAACATATAGCAACAAATTTTCATGATAGTAGTTTTCATTATCAACTTCTTTGTTGTATCTGATATATCGTATGATGTTTTGCTTTCTTTCTTTCTTTTTCACTGTTTCTTTGGTATTCTGACACAAATTCGATAGGCAAATGTGTGTTAGTGCAGCTGGTCGCTTGATGTAGTGATCTACAATCAATTGGCACATTATGTTATCTCGATTCATCGTGCTCTTTACTCAAAAACATTGGCGGCTTGAGGACAAGGGTGCGTTGATCTCGATGGACTCGTGTCTATAAAGACACATTTTCTAGAGCAACTATGCAATGGCAATGACGAACAATATGAACTACTTCTTTGAGAAGAAATTTGTTGGGTGTTGAGCAATGTGTTGCCTAGTTGTCGCACCATTTCAATTGCATCGATATTTTTTTCTTGGTGGTCTTTTCTAATTTTTTGAAATGATTTTGTTGTTGACTTGTCAATTTTAGTCATATACGATGTACAATAATGTGTTGCTGCATGTGCATTGAGCACATATTGGGCATCCGTGTTAGCTCTCCATAGTTGAGGAACTTTTTTAGAAAAGCTATTGGTCCATGTATGTGAAGGTTTTCGTGTCAAAAAAATCCTTGGTTGTTTTAGTGTGCTTTTTATTGCCTGTATATATTCTAGCTCATTGATTTTTAATTCTGCAAGGAACATGTCAAAGGTGTCTTTTTTTATATATTGTTTTTTCTAACATAGCAAAAATGTCCTTTACATTTTGAATTTCCAATTCTGTTGGTTGGTTGGAAGGCTCAAGGATCATGGTTCTTCTCATCGAAGGTATAGGAAGTTATATCAGCAATTTAATTTTGACTTTCTATAGCATCTTTTGGTGTGGTGATGTTCATGTATTCTTGCGCATATCGCCTTCCGGGTTGTCCATGTTGCAAGATATGTATTTGTTTACAAAAGATTCAATTTCATTATTCTTGTTCTCTTCATAAATTAGTGTGAATTTGGTCCATACCAAGAAGTGTGTATGTTGATTTCCTCGGTTTTGGAATTCTGTTATGGAGAAGTGATCTTGTATTGGTCCAAAAAATGATTCATCTTTGTATATCATCTGTACCAATGCTTTCAATCTGTAGTTGTAGTAGCGTGTACAAGTGACAAGGTCATTTCTTATAAGGAAGTCGTTGTCTACAGTGAGAAAGTGATGGTTTTGAGTAGATTTACATTTCTTTTGTTGTCATGATACGATTGGACAATGTTAATGTGAGTGGTTTCCAATTCTGCTCGGCACTTGTAAATGTCAAAAAGAAGGTTGGTGGACCTAACTGTCGTATCATTGCAAATGTGTTTCTTCGTAATTGCTGTAAATAATCTAGAGATGTGCGTATTTGTTTGAAGTCCATGTATCCAATATTTGATTCCAACAATTTTTCCAAGTTTGGTTTGTATTTAACATCTCTTACAAGTAACTTTCTACCTTTCAATTGTGCTTTTCTTATCCTCACCCACATGGTTCTCGACACCTGGCCTATGATAATCTTAAGCGCTTTGAAGAAAATGTTTGTTGTATGATAATAAAAGCACGATTTGCATGTTGCAATTCCCAATGTGCAATTTGAAGATATGAAAATGAATTCATTATATTGTCAGGTCGAGGATCACCATAAAAAAGTGTTGGGAAATTCATTTCTTCAGCAAATTTGTCTTTGAAAATACCAAGTGGATGTTGTCCTTCTGCAGGTGCAACTTGTATTAATTTATTGTGCAAATCATGAATGCAATGTGACTCAGTGAATCCATGCACCATGGTTTCATTTGGTGCATCTTCTTCGCCTTCACCGCTTGTGCTATCAGTGTCTTGAGCTCATCTCGAGTGTGGTTTTTTGTGTCAATATCATGAAATAGTCTCTTCCAATCCTTTTTGACATGTATTTTTTCCATTTGATATAAGTTTCTCTTGCATAATTGTTGCAAAGCACGCATGATAATGTATGCTCATACTTTTCCTTCTTTGAAATGGTTTTTGTATTGAAGTCTTCTTTTAAGTTCCACTCCAATTGTATGTGTCTCGTCTAAGGATCGTGGCAAGGCCTTTTGTATTATATTGGTATTGGAAGGGACATTGATGATTGCGCCAATCATTCCTATTTGTGGTTTTTTGTATCCTAGCTCTCTTATTTGTGCAAATGCAATTCGAAGTGAAACAAGTCTTTCTTCAAGTTCAGTAAGCATTTTGACACATAACAAGGACTTGTTTAGTTTGATGTTGTCTGATGATGCATGTTTTGGCATGTTTCCAATTTTCAATGATTTGTTTACACTTCTTGCATATTTTCTTACACATTATAGTTTTGTCCTTTTTAGCTAAAGTCATGTATGTTTGTTTTTCTAATTGAGTAAATTACACCATATTGTAGCTAAAATGCAATTGCTTACTGATGGGACATACATGTTTTGGTGTGTCTTGGATTTTTGGTTAAATTTTGCAATGGGTGTATTTACATTGCATCGTGTGCTTATTATTGTAGTTTTTTTGTTTCTAGCAATAGACTTCAAATGACGAAGTGATGGTTTAATTGTGCCCGGAATTAGATATTGTAGTTGATTATATGGTTTTGAATTTGCTTGTTGTGATTGTTCTTTGATTATTGTTGAATTACTACATCGAGAATAGACTTCATGTAGCGGATGGATGTTTTAGTTGGTGGTGTTGTTAAAGACAATCGTTGAGTATTTTTAGTAATTCATTGTTTTTGACGATTCATAGTTAGCGGTTCAAAGTGGACGTGTGTTGTTTCTATTTCAAAATATATTATATTAAAAGCTGCTTTGGGTTGTGCGCAATTGGAATATGTGGTTAGAATTAATTTTTCACTCGATGACCACAAATTAATTGTTACATTGAGTAATAGAGATACCCATTCCAGGCAAAATTCTTTCCCCTCGATTTGCCCTTGTTGGAAAAATGTTGCCAAGTTCACAATGTAATCTTGCCAATTTGAAATTTTTGGTATCTTTCGAATGAAGTCGACTGTTAAGTGTTTTTCCAAGAGACGAAATGCTTTGCAGGATTTCTAGAAAGTATTGCATTGCAGAATGATTGAGCGATGTAACGGCGTAAGCACTGTATGTCATATTCTCCATTCGTTAAGAGGCAAATTGAGTTGAATAAGCTCTCACCACAATCACAGGGGTGTGTAACTAGTCTAGACAATCCATAGTTATTTAATTGATTTGAAATGGCAGACCAATTCAATTCGATCTCGCCACAAGAGTGCGATAGTTGCACATGTGTCATTGGAAAATTGTAGTTGTCATTTTTTTGCAATATAATGGTTCATAGTGAACTCGCTAATGGATTTGTGTCATGGAATAAGATGTAGTACGAAGATGAGGACTATTTACATTAAATCAAAGGTAATTCATTTTTTTGTAAAATACCAAACACATATTTGTATATTCAACCATCTAGATAGCCAATTAATGCAAAAAGTGTCACCCCATAGTCCTGTTTTGGAACTGTTTGAATGCAAGGCAATGCAGATAATCGCATTCTGTGGAAATATGTTTCTATGTCATGTATTCCATGCATAATCTGCAATTGCGTTGGGTCTAATTCCAGTTGATAAGAATTTAGTGCATTAGGTTCGCCTCTTTTTAAACAATTCAAAAAATGGTCGATGATGCCATTACGTAGTTCTAAAGATGTATATTTAAAGTGTAGAAGCACTTGAAATGCATCGAACAGGCAATCTCCCACATGGTAAGAAAATGTTGGTTCTCTTAATAAGTTTTCTGCACTTAAAGCGTCATCGATGGAAGCATCTTGGACTCTATGCATTCGTTTGTAGTCTTCTACAACTATTGGTTCGTCGCATGTTTGATTGGTTGTCATTCTATATTGATCTATTGTTCGCTTACGTTTTTTGTTTACAAACTCCATTGAGTGCGTAAAGCAATAAACAAGTAATGTTTTGAATCTGTACCTTTGCGTAACGTCTGCAAGTATTTTGTTTGTAATAAAACACTTAGTTGTGAACACCGCAACATAGACAACACAATAAGACAAGATAAGATATTTAAAAATGACAAAATTTTATAAGATTCAATTTCAATTAAGATTGAAAAAGACAATACACTTGATTGTAAATTTAAATAGGAAAAAGAGGTATAATTTTGATTCTATAAAATTCCATATGTACAATTTATAAAGAAAAACAAATACTTATCATACACATTGAAAAAATCATTTATGTCAATATATAATAAGTGTAATACAATATTTATCATACATTATGCCAAACACTTAGATAATAGTTATAATTTTTGCCAAGGTTGGGAAGGTCTCCCGTTGTTGCTGTCTTTAAATGGTAAGGTTTTCTAGTACACGAGTGTTGAGCTACCTTGTGAGAAACATGGAAGCTCTACTTTCCACTACACTTGACTATAAATCCCCCATTTTTTTTTTCTTTTTTCTTTTTAGTTTTAATGATGCAATTGTGGTGCATAATAAATGTAATGAATGTACTTTTTAGTATCGCATAATGAATGTAGCAAAAAACAAAACAAGGTAATGTCATGTTGTGATCGAATCCTCGTAGTTTCGATTTTCCAAGTTGACCAATAAGCTTTAGCGTTACAACCTAGTTAATGTACAAATTTTATTTGAGTTCAATGAATTGCTCAAATGGTATGTCATACTTGTGAAATAGTTTTAATTAGTAAAAATATTGCTCCTCCATGCAAATTTTTGCATCCGAAATGATCTCTATCAAATATTTGAAATATGTTAACACTTTCATGTGTGAATGCGTTATCGGCTTTGTTTTTTTCTCACCACTTAATCCATATGATGTGGCTGAAATTGGTTTCATGTGCAAATTTCGGTATGCACAAGAAATTCCATGTCTCGTGAGAAAATTGTGAAGGTGGTTTGAATGGCCTAGAAGTGGATTTTCATATGCATTTGCTTGATAATGGACAGGCTTATTTCTTGAGGGAAGAGGATTCTGATGAAGAAGACAAGTTCGCATTCATCGGAAGATGAGGCTATTGTTGAGAGCCGTAGAGAAAGTTTCAAGTCTGCCGCATCCCGTGTAGGCATAGAAGAGCATGGTGATATCATATTAGTGGTTATGAAGATGACGAAATGGAAGAGGAAAAAATTAGGACATCATTGGATGTGGTGGAATTTCAATGGTTAGTCAAAGCAATGGGGAGATATTCATTTCCTTTCTTGGACATGGTTCCAACTTGCCGATATAAGCGGCGAAAATTCAAGAAAGGGTTGTAGAATGGTTTTCCAAAATCTTCACCCACTCATGAAAATGAAAATCATGTCAAAGAACCAAATTTGGAGATGACATTGGAAAAAGGGTCAATTCGGTGCAGCTAGTAGACCACGGATAATAATTCCACTTTGAATATGGAGCGGATAACTATGGCTTGAGAACAAAGAAATAACTACTTCCAAGAATTATCAAGTGAAAGTCAAAGCCTTTCCGATACATGTGAGAGCATTATGCGGACTCAATATGGCTTAAACATTTCCGAGTTTCTTCTTGATTCAAAAGAGAGTGTAAACAAAGAGGGTAGCTTATCGACAAAATGGTCATAACATGGAATTTGAGGCCCATACTAAGAATCATTCCAGAGAATCGATGATTGCTGCCTCAAATCAAAGGTAGAAACTCCGTGAAATGCCAAGAACTCAAAGTGAAATTGAGCTCATACTTAATGACGAAGGCATTTTTAAAAGTTGCCTTGCCCTTTATGAGTTTTCTTCTCCCACAGGGAAGAAGAGAAACAATATAGTTAGTCTTCTCCTTTGGAGAAAGAGGAGAATATAACTTGGGAGGAAGTGACGTTAATGAAAAAGGGGCTTCTTCTACTCGCCTTTCCTCAAAGTTTGAGAAGCATCAAGCATTGCATGCTCAAAGTTTACACATATTAGACACTATGAAGAAGTTTGATTTGCAACATTTAGGCGGCATGTCTAATAGTCCAAGAGATTCTTCTTTTTGCAAACAGACTCCAAATCATGATACATACACTCCAAGGTTTGAGAACATGAAGCATGATATTCCTCAAAAGGACAAAGTTCAAGCATTGAAGCTTCAATTGTAGAGTCCGGATGGCAAAGATACCTCAAACAAAAGTCTGCAACCTGATATGGGTAATGGTACAAGACTAAACCCTTGCTAATATGCATCAAGTTAAAGCATAAAACTTTGTTTCATTGAGTAATGTCTTTCATAGCATTTCCTACGAGAAAAATGAATAGAAGTTTCTGCAAATTGTGGAAGAAAAGAAGAAGAAAGTTCTTCAGTGGAAGGAGGCCCCTTTGAAATGGGAGCAAAAACTTGAGGCTGCGGCAAAGGCAAAAGTAGATGCAGAGGCTAAGGAAAGGGAAGAGAGAAAGTTGAAGAACAAACATAAGAAGAGAAGCTCGCCAAACTGATGATGAGAGTGATAAAGAAAAGAGCTCGGAGAAGAAGGCACATAGGAAGCACAGAAAAAGGAGTCACTCAGAATCTTCTGATGAGAGTGAAAAAAAACAATGATTCTGAGTCCAAGTTTGAAAATGATCAAGGGAAGAGGTCAGGAAAGATGGGTCATAGGAGACATGGAAGGAAAGTTTTAGTAGGCAGTGAAGAGCAATAGCAGCAGAGGGCTGGTGGCTTGTAGGCAGTGCCAATGTGAAGGGCTAGTCGACTTGTAAGGGGAAGAACCTTAGACTTGGGAAGCCAGATGCAGTGCATACAAGTCCGTTTTACTTGGTGGTTTTGTTAAAGACAATAATTGAGTATTTTCTTTAGTAATTGACTCTTTTTGATGATTTATAGCTAGCGGTTCAAAGTGGATGTGTGTTGTTTCTGATTCAAAATATATTATATTAAAAGTTGCTTTGGGTTGTGCACAATTGCAATATGTGGTTAGAATACATTTTTCACTCTATGACCACAAATCAATTGTTACATTGAGTAATAGAGATATCCATTCCAGCAGAATTCTTTCCCCTCGATTTGCCCTTGTTGGAAAAGTGTTGCCAAGTTCACAATGTAATCTTGCCTATTCAAAATTTTTGGTATTTTTCGAATGAAGTCGAATTGTTAAGTGTTTTTCCAAGAGATGAAATGCTTCAGGATTTCTAGAAAGTATTGCATTGCAAAATGATTGAGCGATGTAACGACATAAGCATTGTATGTCGTATTCTCCATTCGTCAAGAGGCAAATTGAGTTGAATAAGCTCTCACCATAGTCACAGGGGTGTGTAACTAGTCTAGACAAGCCATACTTGTTTAATTCATTTGAAATGGTTGACCAATACAATTCAATCTCGCGATAAGAGTGCAATAGTTGCACATGTGTCATTGGAAAATTGTACTTGTCATTTTTTTGCAATATAATGGTTCATAGTGGCCAGCTAATGGATTTGTGTAATGGAATAAGATGTAGTATGGAAGTTGAGGACTATTTACATTAAATCAAAGGTAATTCATTTTTGTTGTAAAAGACCAAACACATATTTGTATATTCAACAATCTAGATAGCCAATTAATGCAAAAAGTGTCGCCCCATAGTCCTGTTTTGGAACAATGCAATGCAGACAATCACATTCTCAAGTAAATATGTTTATATGTCATGTATTCCATGCATAATCCGCAATTGCACTGGGTCTAATTCTAGTTGATAAGATTTTAGTGCATCGGGTTCACCTCTTTTTAAACAATTCAGGAAATGATAGCTGATGTCGTTACGTAGTTCTAAAGATGTATATTTGAAGTGTAGAAGCACTTGAAATGCGTCGAACAGAAATCCCCACATGGTAAGAAAATGTTGGTTCTCTTACTAAGTTTTTTTCACTTAAAGCGTCATTGATGGAAGCGTACTGCACTCTATCCATTTGTTTGTAGTCTTCTAAAATTATTGGTTTGTCGCATGTTTGATTGGTTGTTCTATATTGATCTATTGTTCGTTTACGTTTTTTGTTAACAAACTCCATTGAGCACAGAAAGCAATAAACAAGTAATGTTTTGAATATGTACCTTTGCGTAAGAGCTACAATTATTTTGTTTGTAATAAATCACTTAGTCGTGAACACCTGCAACATAGACAACACAATAACACAAAAGTAGATATTAAAAAATGATACATTTTTATAAGATTTGCTTTCAATTAAAATTGAAAAAGATAATAACTTATTACAATTAAATCTGAATTATTTTTTGTTTATGTCTAAATGTATATATCTACTTATTTTTCCTTTTACATTTTTTTCGTTATTTTTTATGTCAATAAGTAAAAAGTGTTTCGTTTAATGTTAAATAATTTTTCCCATTAAAACGTTTTTTTATATTATCCACATTCAAGGAAAATATTCAATCAAACATTTCTATACCTACTTTACAAATTGAAGTCCTAATTTTTTTTTTTTTTATTTTGCTTACAAGTAGCCAAATATCTTTTAATTTTTTCAAAATATTGACTATTATAAATCATTATAATAGCAATATGAATATCCCGAAAAATCAAAGTCTCACTTGTAATATTCATATCGTAAAAGATTTGATTTAGATATAAAAATATATATATTATTATAAATTAGTGTAATTTACATCTAAACTACATGTGCCACGTGCACGTGTGACTAAAGGCAAGTGTCACAACAGGTTGAGACGCCAACGAAATTTATTTAGAGAATCCATAGACCTATTGTCCATAGTTTTTCTCGCATTTTCCTGTCAACGGGTTTTTCTTTGGGGTGAAAAAATGGTTGCTTATAGCAAAAGAAGGGGCGTTTTCTTGGGGTCTATTCATAATTCTCGTATTGGTTCTATGAAGCTAGTGCCCGACCTTCAAATGGGGTTTTCAAACCATGAGTACCCATCATTGGTGCAGGTGTGTAGATGTATATATACAATGTGTGTGTGTGTTACGGTCACAATGCAATGTTTGGTGTGCTGAATCGTGATGTAATGCCCGTTCTTCGTTGCTCCTTTGCTTGCACGACGACCGTGCTTCTTATAAATTGAACGTTGTTGCATTTCCTTTGAAACGCTAGTGTTTCACCTTGTCGAGTTTAACTCATTGGTCGCTAGTAATAATGATAATAATAATAATAATAACGACATTATAATTGTATTTCGATCAATGTTTGTATTTTGTTATTATTTTTCTTTTTGTCGATTGTTATCGACATCATCCTTTGATATCGTGAAACCATCCTATTGTTTTGCTTGTCACTTCCGCTAGTCGAGCCTCGTTGCGCAAATGAGGAAGAGTATGATTTGTGGTGGCGCCACGGATTGGAGGTGGTTTTTAAATGGCGTTTGGACTCCTCCCAACCACCGAACTACAAACAGTTATGGTATTTAATGTTTTTCCCTTGCGTGAGGGAGATGGGAGTCGGTGGAGTCCTGATTTTCTTCACCTTGATCTCATTTGGATCCTTTTATTCAATGCGTATGGGTGGATGAGTGTTGGGCACGTTTTGTGGGAATGAAGGCCACCTGCTTCTTTAATTATTTCATTTCTGCTTGGTTTATCCCACGTGCTTGTGGGTAAGAAATATCTCTTCCTTTTTGGTAGTGGGCCGCATACTTTAATTTTAGATGTTCCAAAGAAAATATTTCCCGATTTTCTTGTTGTTTTCTCGTGTGGAGGGTTGGTGTTTGTGCAGGACTTTTGTACTCCTTTTCACCTGCTACAGCCTGCATTTATTTTTCTCTGGCGCTGGCCGCTGAGCTTTCAATCGGATTTTATTAATTGTTCTTCCCTGTGTTTACCTTTTTCCCGCTCTCGGCTTTGTTCTTGGCTGTACTGCGTGAGTTGTGTGGTGAAGGGAGTTTTCTTGTCAAGCGCTTTCCCCTTCCTCGCTGCTGCTCTTTCCCTGCTCCAAACGTGTCCTTGGGTGCCGCGAGGTGTGTTCTTGTTCAGAATCTACGTAAACATCTGACAACACTTTTTAGCCAGCGTAAGACGTGTTGTAGTAAGGTAGAAGTTTTTTTAGCACCTCCAACAAGCAGGTCGTCCAACTATGTTGTTAGTACGTTCAAGATCAACCGCATCCTCAATTCGGGATTCTCCTTCAAGGTATTTTTATCAAAATCGACTGTGACAGTGAGAGAGTTACCAGGAGACCTGATGAAATTTATTGCTAAGATTCTCTATTGTTTTCTTACCTGTTTTACGATGTAACTCATGGAAGAGTATCTCATAGAGGCGGATCTGTTTTATATCAGAATATTCATGAAGCACAAATTGCCTTGCTGTTTCATTTCTTCCATTTCTGCCCTATTGAGCTCCCCATTTAATCCCAATTTACTGTCTTGATCGTAGAGATTCCCCTTCCACCATCCACAGCAACCAACTCACGTCTACTGTTTGCTTCCAAAATGCATTTTTTAAGTCACGGCTTAACAGGTTTTAGCATATGATCCTGGTATCACATACTTAGAAGCCACCGAACTCAATGTGTGAGGGACTACTGTATAGTTGATGGAGCTTTTTACCCGTCTCATACTACAATACTGGGACGACTTGCTGCTACTGAATCCAGAAGGATATTACCCGCTGGGATGCCTTATTATTAAATCCAAAAGAATTGTACTCACTGGATTGTCTCTTTAGATGGACATAATCTAGTTTCAGTTGTTTTCAGATTTAGGGCATTGGCTTTTTAAGTGGCAATGGATAGACTAGTTGTGGTGCAGGTTTGGCATAGGTCAATAAGTGGCTTGTGGAGTGGATATTAGAATCTGCATGTTCGAGTATTATCCACAGCTTTTGGCCTGGCAATGTTTAGGAGATCGATGAAGGATAGAGGAATCAAAAAGAAACTTGGATGTAGTTGGATTAAAGGCAATAAAATGGTGCATGCTTTTGTGTAGGTGACATATCACACCCACAAACACGGGAGATCTATGCAATGTTGGAGAAAATGTCTTGGGAGATGAAGGTAGCAGGATATTTTTTTCAGATTCAGAACATGTACTGAGAGAACAGTAACAACTATGGAAAATGACAAGCAAGAAAATTGTAATGGATCCAGCGGGAGGGAATTGCACGGTTACTACAGTTTGAGGAGGAGTTTAAACCGTTCTTCAGAAATGGCTGCAAAAACATGGTCTCGAGGTCAACGATCTCATCCGAATTACACGCCCTTCAAATTTGCTTCAAACCACAAAGAAATATCCGTCGCAGGAAGAAGGGCACTTGAGACGATTAATATGTGGGAGCTCATGGAAGGGTTAGAAGATAATACTGGAAGCAGTCCTTTGGTTGTGGTTACTTGAGATTGCCATGAAGAAATATGTGGATCGAACGCTAGACCGGTCATTTTCTTTTCACAAAGGCGTCGAAGGAGTCGAACAAACTTGCCGAGACGAACCCAAATGCTCCGTCTGGCACAGAGTTACTCCCGACGTGAAGCTCGCCGACAAAAAGCTCAAGTTTTTGTCCAAAGCAATGGAAGAGGTAGGAGGGCAAAGCTGAATCTGGAGAAAAAGGCAAGATATTTCTACACCTTTCTACTGTTATTATATTTACAATTATTGCGAAATCGAACCGCTTTTTCCTTGCATTGATTTGTCAGTTGGATGTCATGATGGGAGATTTCCCTTTCTCGCTTGTCTCTTTTTGTATTTGCTTTTATCGTTGTCGTATGTTGGTCGAAAGGATGCGTGTGCCCTCTCCTCTGAATGTTATGTTTCTCTTACTCGAATGATAGACCTTCGTCTGTTTTTTTATGTATTAATTCTTCTCTGCGATTGAGTTGCAAGTTATTATGTTGATCAACTAGTATTTTCGATATTATGGAAGTAAGTTACGATAACTATGAAGCTCCTACCTAGCACCCTAGTTGTCTTTTGACATTTTTTTGTTAGCCCTTCGCAAGTCCCTTTGATAACCTTTTGGCATCGAGAAAGGAAGGTTGTAGGATTGTGTGAGCAATACGTGGGCTAGCCAGCTTAGAGTTTTGGTATTAATACTGGTAGAATGAAAAGGTTTGTGTGTAATGTGTTTTGCCGTCTCACGTGTTTAGACTATTATATTATCTTTCATCTTGTTTCTAGGCTTTTAAGGCCATCCTCAAGAAGTATCTTGACCATCCTTATCAACTTGAACCATAACTAGCTTTTCGGATCAACTGAGCTCGAGGTTTCTTTGTGCGAATCCAGTACCTCGTTGACACTAGAATAGCTTTGGTCTAATCCCCCTCTGTGAATTATTGTTGGTGGCGCTCTTCTATTTTTCCTAACTTGCATTATTTCTCCTTTGTAGTGTTAACGCTATTAATTAATATTGGTCAGTTTTTATGCACGTAATTACCTTAATATTTTATGATGGAAATTTCCTTAAATGTGATTATCTTCGGGAAAAACTCATCTTTCTTTTGATAGTCTTATGGATTCATAGCGGAAGGTTTTGTTTTGATAATGTCACCTAGAAATTATGTTTGTATCTATTGTGCGACGGTTGACTGTGTTACCAAGGGTTGCCTTAAAATATGGTTGTTTTGGGATATGGGTAATTCATTTTAAATTAACCAAACATTAGTATTGTAGTGGAGGTATGCAAATCTTTAGTGTTATAAAAATTTGTTGATGAAATTATTGTATAATCTTGTTGACGGAAACCCTTCTTCTCTCTCGCGTGTTTCTGCTATTAGCCCGTAAGACTTGGACCCTTCTTGGATGATTGGAAAAATCTTTGTAGTTAATGGTCAAAACTAGTATTCTTGCCTTTGCTTGAAACTTATGTTGTGTGTATACTCTAATTGGTTTCCGGTTTGAAACTCAATTATGCATGGATTTTTGTGTTAATTTCGAAACCCGTGTTTCCCCTTCTTGGGCGATCAACTCTTGTTCTTTTGGAAAATATTATTTTAGCCTATGCATTTGGTACCTTTGATAAATTTCTAGATGACTAGTATATATATCAAATCTCAATCTTGTAATTATTGTTTAATTACTTACTTGATGGGGATTCTGCTTTTGCTAGAATATTTGTTTTCTCCTTATAGGGCCAAGGGCCATTCTCATATGATTGTTACTTTCGTTGCATTTGCCCCTAACTCAAGTACAAGGTCTTCTCCTTCTTTGATTGACATGTTATAGACTTTATTATAACTTGATGTGTTCATAGTGTTTAGAGGTTTGACCCAAATTCTTGTAATAAAGTGCTTCTTTTCATGATATTGTTAGATAATAGTTATGGTGGTTTTATGTAGCCTTATCTTGCTCGGTTCTGTGAACTCGACTCTTGTAGAAAATTTGTTGCAGATGGATTTTGCGTGTAGATGAGGGATAGAATTGTAGACTTTGTCATCAACCTCAGTTGAGAAGTTCCTTTGCTCGAAACCTTTGTATATTGTTCAACTGTTGTTAACGTCCAGTGGAAAGTTTAAAAGAGGATTAATGTCTTAGTATAAAGTATTGTGGACTTGGTCATCTGAACTTTGGAAACCTTGTATTGTTTGACCATCTTTGAAATTATAAGAAAATTTGGTTATTGTTGTTGAGTGACTTTGTTGGAGTATCAGTATTTTAAGAATTGATGTAATCTTGTTTGGTTCTTGTAAATGAGTGTTGCTACAACCTTGCCTTGAGAATAAATTTTGAGTTAAACCTTGGTATGACTTAGTAATAAAGTGACATAAGTAAACTAACATGGGATTGTTTAATACTTCTGGAAGTTAAATTAAAAGTTGCATTCAAATAAAGTAACGTAGGGGTCACCAACTTGAGAGCAAGAAATTCTTTAAGTAAACAAGGGCAGGACTATCATTGCAAGTAAACTTTATATCATGATAACCCTAGCTCCTCTAGTGAACATTATTCCTTTTACGGTGAAATTTGTAAAATGACCCTAAGGTGAAATGAACTCATTAGTTGTTTGAAGATGATAAGATTTAATAAGCCGGAGAAAACAAATTGGAGACCTCACCATCTTTCTCACCGCCATTTGGAAAGTAAATTTTTACTCCTTATTAATACTTTTAGCGAATCCTAAGTAAAGTTGTTGATAATTCTGGTTAAGAGCCCTAGCTTCAATTAAATACTGGTAATAACTAATGAGGTCCTAAAGATGTGTCATCTCGACCTTCTTCCTCTAACCCTTTTTCAAGGCACCTTGTATCTCTTCTCTTAAGTGTGTTGAACTTAAAACCATGTTGTCTTGTGGGCAAGAATGAATCTTAGTAGCGTTAGTGGTGAGCAGAGGGCCTTGTGGAATTTAAATACTCCTTTTTCTTGATTAACGAATTAAGCAAATAAATGTCATAATAGAGAAGATTTAAAGATAATTACTCAGTGTCAAAAGAATAAACTTGGCTTGGCAAGTTGAATTATACGAATAATATCTTGAGCCTCCTTGAAAACATAAGCTAAGAATTGCAAGATGTCCTTTTAAAATAAATAACCCTCAAGAATATATCATTGTGGTTGGCCCTAACTGTAAGTGTGTTCTGTGATTGGACTTCTATGTTGTCTAGTCAAAAAAAAATTATCCGGTCTTTTATTGTGTTGTTCGTGTGTGAATTTTTGGGTCGTTACACGTGATGAATTCTTGTAGAGCAGTAGTGATGGACGATCATTCGACAGAAGGGGACTGCGTTGTGGAGCTGGTAGGTCACCATGAATCACACACCGGGGAAAACGTTGTCAAATTTAAACCTTGCGATTGAATTTTGTTGTTGACATAAAAATATGTACAAAACAAAAGGACAAGGTTATAAGAAACCCGAAATTCACCTTAGTTTATAATGTCTTCAAATTTCTTTGCAGCTTAATTTATTTGCTAAAATAAAACAAGGAGAAAACAATTGGGTGCGATGGAATTTTTTTCAAAACATAAGAATCTTCTCGAAATATTAACTTTACATTCAAATTTTATTGTTAAAATTAAGTGTGATAGGAAAACAACGCAAAACCGCATAACACAGTCGTAAGAAGACAATTCCAAACAAAAGTTGAACACATGACAAAACATCATAATTTCCTAAAATTTGAACTTTTTGTAGTACAATGTCTTTTTCAACATAAATATACAGAAAACAGAAGGGTATGGTTTCTTGTTCTACATTTTGGTATAGTTTACTAAGGTCTAAAAATAGATTTTCACAAATGGGTGGTGCTCAAAAGATGAGCTTTGTGGCTCTTGTATCCTATTTGATACTTTTTATCGAGTTTCAAAGAGGCTGCAGGAGATGGGTTTGTGAAAACAGTAGGCACACATTTCTTTGTCAATGGAAATCCCCTTTATGTCAATGGGTTTAACTCTTACTGGTTAATGAGTGTAGCAACAGATCCATCACAGAGAAACAAAGTTAGCTCTATTTTTGAAGAAGCTACAGGTCATGGCCTCAATCTTGCTAGGACTCGGGCCTTCAATGATGGCCAAAAAGGCATTGTAGGTTTCTCCCGGTGTTTATGATGAGAAAGTCTTTCGGTATGTTCCCATAGAGCCTTGCCTTGCATATTTGTTTATTCTCCCTATCTTTGCATTGCATGTTTTTAATGGTATTTGTGCTTCTATTTTCTAGGCTCTGACTTTGTGGTTTCTAAAGCCAAGAAACACAACATCGCTCTCATTTTTAGCTTAGTAAAAACTATATTAACTTAGGAGGAAAGACCCAGATGTAAATTGGGCTCATGATGCAGACGATCTCTCAATTCTAAAGATGATTTGTTCACAAATGTTGTTGTTAAACGCTATTACAAAAATCATGTGAAGATATTTACATTGCTGGAAAATCACTCTGCAACAACAATTTGGGATAGAACAAGAGCACTAGTGGAATAGGAAATATGGAAGAAATGAAAACGTACTAATGACATCCACCCTTGTAGAAGGACCTTCCATAGTTAAAGATCTTTGTGCTTGACACAACTCCACAAAAATCTTAAGCACCGAGCTCCAATGTTCAAGATGAAGTTTCAAGCATGCAACAAATTTTTTTCAAGAAGTGACAGTGTATGGCGCTGGAGTCCAATGCCAAGTACAATAAACAATATTTAATAATGTTCAATTTTTCATGTTAAGACCGATTTTTTTCCATGTATTGAATTGAATTAATGATTGTCAAAATCTGATATAAATGTTAGGACACTTGTCAATTTAAAATTTTATTATTTTAAAATGTTATAAACTTGTCAAATTTTGAATCACATATAAGCTATAAAGTTAACATATAAATTTCCGATTAACTATAGATTCAAATTTGAAAACATTAGAAGAATAAAATACGGTATGGAAAAAGTTTAGAGTCACGAAGGTTGGACCCAAATCCCAATCAAGGGCCATATATACGTTAGAATATATGGGATTATTCCCTTCGTATCTATTTGGGCATGAGGAGACAGAATATATTATGCCAAATTTGAAGATTTTTTGTACTAAAAATTAGTAGCGATCCTTCTCTTTCATCAACCAGATTCGGTCCGCATTAAATACTTGATAGGGAAGGCGTATTTTCCCCACTTTCCCGTGATCTACAATCATAAATTTGGTCGTCCAACTGTTGTTATTCAAGTGGCCGTGTATATATATGACTTGTTCAGCTTCTTTGCTCTACTTTTGGACAAGGAAACGATTTACTTTTCAAGAATTCTGTGAAAAGTAGTTTTGTTATTAATATTCAGTCATTTCAATTTAAAAAGTTGGACACATGTCTGGTTAAGATTTTTAGTTTTAAAATTTATATAAACACTGTACTGTAATAAGGGAGAAAAATAGTCATTTCAAACTTATGAACCAATCAAAAATTTAATAAATTAATTTGAATAGATTTATTAAATAATTTAAAAAACAAACATTAGAGAAGAAAGTAAAATTCCTATTGTTGATTGGTTGGAAGCAAAGAATTATTGATTTGGAGTGAAAGGTATAGTATTCCTGCCATAGGCAGGAACTAATAAGAGGATTGGGGAGAGGGGCGTCGACCCCACCTGCAACTCATTTTTTTTAATTTATGGGGTCGGGGTGGGGTCGGCGCCCCTACCCCCTAATACTTTAAACCCCACGATTTGTGTAAACCTTAACCCTCCTTCCTTTAAAACAAATGACCATTAATCTTCTTGGGTCTAGTATAATTTTTCTTGTTTTTGCCTCCTACTGTGTCAAGGCGCTTTGACTCTTGCGTAAACATTTTTCCTATATATATTTGTTTATATTTTTCTCGTATATACGGTAGGTTTTGTAAATTTATCTATATTAAAAAAAGAGGGGAAATAAAGAAAAGAAATGTAAATATGTATTTATAAATACATAGAAATCTTGTAGTAACTCAAATAGATTTTTGTTACACCTTGGTTACTCAAGAAAATGTAAATAGGAACAATGAATAAATGCTATTATGTTCAATGGGACACATGGAATTAAAGGATTTAGCATGTCATATCCATCATTAAAACCTGTACACATGTCAATTTATAAATTTAAGTGTTTATTTTTTTAAATAAATCATTGCTCCAATAAGGCCTCAAATTTGTCAAATCATCCCTAACTAACCAATGAAAAATAGTTAAATATTTTTTTATTAAATTGTTAAATTGTCAAATTGTTTAAATTGAATAAAAACATTATAAGTTTCAATGATAGGCAAAAAATTATCATTTGTGATTGGTCCATTGACAAAAATTATTTCATTGAACTCGATATAATATTCTTTTCCATAGGCAAGAACTAGTAAGTGTGGAAAGGGAAGAAATACTCACAACCTGATGTGGGTAGTTTCTTTACAAATGAGATGCAAATAATAACTAGAAAATGGCATTTTGAGGATAAGCAAAACCTAAGAGAGGGATGTTAAAACTATCACTCTTCTTGTGAGTATCCATCCAAGGATTTGAACTTCCTTCCATGGCTTCATTCTCTTTCCCTCTCCCTCTCCAACACAAAATAAGACAAAATGAGAGATTAGATTTAGAAAATGAATATATGGTATTCCATAAGGATTTCTAGGGTTAATTTTGCCAAACCTAAATCTAAGGGCTAGGAAAGATTAGATCTAATGGTGTAGGATGCACCCTACATCACTTAAGTGATGAGGTATTTAAGTGGGAATGTTTTAATTAAAAGATGTGTGTGTAATGTTAAATGGGGCCTAAGGGGTTAGACCATGTTGGGTACCCTTGACACTTTAGGTATTAAACCATATTATTTGATTTATTTTAAAATAGGAGATTATTAATCTTACCTAATAAAATTTTGAATTAAATTTGGGACCATTCAATAAATAGAATTAATAAGACCCTTGGGGCTAAATAGCAAAGAGTAAAATGGATTAATATTTGAAGTAAGCAAGCGGAACTTAATAGGGGAAATTAAATCGAAATATTTTAATAGGGTTGGGCCAATAGTAACTAATTATTATTTTAGTCTTGACTGTCATTTAATAGTTTAAAATTTTGTAATCTAGATTTAATTAAAATCCTAGCTAAGGCCTTGGAACCTTTCAAAAAATCCATAATTTTTCCTGTTTGCTTTCGGGTTTCTCGGGGTTTTATGTGGGAAAAATACGGGCGTTACATAAGCCACAGAGAAAATCTTTCCATTCAATTTATTATCCTTCTATATATCTTACCTAGATGTACATATAGCATTATGTTTTCTTCTTAGATTACACCTAGATTACACCATACCGATACTTTCTTCGTAGGTATCTACAACAGCAACAACATGAGCACTTAGGAAATTGTGCATAGCAATGTAAGACTCAATTGAAGAGTTGTCTCCAGACTGCAATTATCAACTACAAAAATAATAACTATTCCTCTAAATCAAATAACATATATTATTCGACGTTCACATTGTATTATACATATGTAATTGCTAGTACATTAAAAGTTTAGAAATAAATATGAAATAGCCAAATTAATCCTAAGATTTACCTATTTTAATTTTTCTAAAATTATAGACGTGTGTTTATTTCTTAATTTTTAGAAAATATTACATTAATTTTTTTAAAAAAACTAAAAACTTCCTACTATCATTGTTGTATTTAATTAAGTATTTTCTATTGTAGGATTTAGATTTTATAACGTAATTAAAGGTAGGTATACTTTTTTATTATGAATTTGCGAAATTAACAATATAGTTGTATGGTATACAAAATTAGCGGTAATCTTCTTGAATAATAAATAGTACACTATTTATGGATACTTTTTTCCAATTAAAAAAAAGTGACCAAAGTTGAAAGAATAGACTATTTCTATTAAAAATAAGTATTGTTTAATTTGGAAAAAATCTATATTAGTCATTGCTAATTATTATATTCTATATAAAGCCCTAATCTTGTCGAATAATTCTCAAACCAGTAGTAGCTGATTTTTGCGGTTATCTCGACGTTGCCAATTGACGGAAATTCGAACTGAAGATGGAAAAAATTGCAGGGACTGTTTTAGCTTTAGCTGCGGCCACTGGAGCTTATATGAGCTTCCATGTACATACAGAATCCCTTTCAATTTGTAAATATTATTTGAGGTATAACCATTGTTTTATTTTTTCACTGAAGTATTAATTTTGTTTACAGAAACCTGAAGTCTCAAAGCGTTATAATCAAATTCACGATGGCAAAGCAAAGGAATCAGGTGCCCATGAAAAGAGGGATTTAAAATTAGTATTCGCTGTGGAATTCGACGGATTACATTGTTATGAGACCATAATTCGTTATTGATCTTGCTGTTTACTTACTATTTAACTATTTAGAGTCGTGATTTCTTTCCTCAGTGTTTGTAATTGTTACTGTGAAAAGTGATTTATATGAGTCGTAATATGAGTTTGATCATGTTGCTGTCCATTTTTTATGCTTAAGTATTTCCAGTGGTAATATCCTCAGTATGTTTAATCAAAACTGTGAACAGGTGAATTTTATGAATTTTATCGTTAGTTTCTTAAGCACAAATTAAAATGGTGATTTTAATGCCAGTTGACAATGTCATATTCAATTAACAAAATAAAAATATAAAAAATTAGATTAGAGATCAATTCTGCAATAAGACTGAATGATGTATATTAAGGCTACTGATATGAATGTCAATCTGCATGCCTAATATCTCTTCATATTACTTGATACAAATCGATTGATCTGGATCTGCAGCCGTATCTGAAGCGGGTTTAAGCGTTTATGAGAGGAAACTACTTCCAGTCCGTGTTTTATTTGTTGTATGCAGAAGGAGGTCAAGGATTCGGAGGCGCTTCATTCGAGTGCATTTTTATGGTATCAATGCTAAGTGCCTGTAAGCATTTGATTTACTTCATGACAAGTTCCAGGCATAGTGGAGACTTCGCATAACCATGCACTGACCAGAACCAGAACCAAGTGTGCTCCATCATACAAGGAAAAAAAATCAATTATGCACTCAACACCTGAAAAAGTGGCACGACTGTGAGTGCCTGATACAGAAATATCTGTTGATGTTGCAGATTGATAGTTATTCTCTAGTCCTTGTTGCAACAAATCCGTTAACAAGTGATGAAGCTGTGGGGAAAAATTAATTGACATCTCTCAAAAGCTATTTGCAATGGAAGCTAAAATAAGATGGAGATTGATCATCACATGATTGAAGGTTCACTAGAAATTTGAAGAAAGCGTACACGGTTAACAAGCAATACACTAGGAAAACAGAAAAAATGAAATTTGATAGCTATATAGAATTTGTTCCCCACCTAGCAGATAGATAGCCAATGGTAATAACTAATAACAACAATACCAAATAAACAGGAAGAACAGAGGAGTTCCACCAAAAAGGAAACAGCCAAAAGCAATTCTCGTTGTCAAGCTTCGGTGCTAGCGAAGATTCAATTTGGATACCTCGACACCCATATCCTAGATGAATCAGACCCCAAGAACGAGGGGAATCCAGATCAGATACGGAAACATTCTGTTAAGCTTCCCAGACATACATCTTTACAGCTAATTTAAAATCCAAATATAGAGAAGAGGAAAACAAGTTTTGGTATGTCACAAGTCCCTATATTTTTTTTTTAGAATCTTCCTATAATTACGCAGAAGGCGTTCCCCCTATGGGAAAGGCCCTTGTGGACGTTTCTCTGACTGTGTTAAATTTGACGTCCTGGACGTTTTCATTTTTTTGTGTTTTAACGGTTTTGACGTTTTTCGTTTATTCCTCTGTTTTTGAGTCTTACGAGCATGCGTCTGTTTTTGAGTCTTATGAGCATGCGTCTATTTTTGAGTCTCGCGATCTTGTGTATTGCGGAGCCTAATCATATTAGGGCACATTCGGTGCAAACGAACAAAAGATCATAGTTTCAAAAGAAACCAACCAAAATGCCTGCAGATTATTGAGGTCTATGCGTTTGCAAAGCCATTGGCGGCGTCGTTCGAGTTGGTGAACCTGACGAGCAACTCGGGAGGCTACTGGTTTTGGTCTTCGTAGCTGGCGGGATTGTGAATCCAGCTGACGTGGCCATGATGTGCAGATCGGCTGGTTATGCTCTTTTGGCTTTCAAGAATGCTCTTTACTGTCGACCCTTGGAATGCTTTGGATAATTGGTCTGCGAATCACACCATGACCACCTGCAATTGGACCGGAGTTACCATTTCCATCTAACCTTCTCCTGAATCTTCAGGACATTGTTTCTGATTGTGATCAAAGTGAGCTGTCCAGCTGCTCCACCAGCTTCAAGGACCAATATTCTAGATGACTTCTAAGAGTTCCATTCAAATTGCTTTGCCTATATTAAAATTTGCATCTCTTCTTGCTTTTATTGGGAACAAAGATGATCTTGTAAGATAAGAAACCAAATCCAAAGCCATGTACCCCATGGATGATGAGATGACCAGTGGTTTTCTGTCAATGCGTTCAATCTAGCTGTCAACTCATAAAATTTACTCCAAATTAGTTCTACTACCATGCAGAGAAGGCAGGCCGCCAGAATCACCAGTGCTCCGGTATGTATATCGTATAAATGGTTTTGTCAGTGATCTATTTTTTACTGGATGAGCCCTACACCATGTCATGCCTCAGCCTTAGACTGAATATTTTATCTGGACTTTCAGCGAGGGCTGTAGCATGTATTAGTGTGATTTATTTTTCTACATTGTACCCCTGCTGGTGGATTCATGCATGTAAAATGAAATTGACAAATGCAATTCTTTTGGGAAAATAAAAATTATCATCCTCATCTTATTAGAAGAGTTGAGCTTCTCTATATTATGGACACACTAAGAGAGACTTTTCAAATTCTCAAGGCGAAAAATGTTTTACTATAGCAGAGATGATTTCCACATTTCATTGGTAAGAACTTCTGTGATCAAATAATTTGTCTCAGAAGTCATTTGTTGAGGCTGGCACATTCAATTTTCAGTTTGTTTTTGTAACTTATTTTCTTACTGTTAGAGATTTTATGTAAAAGAATTCTGTTTTAAAAATTTTGCCTGTTGCAACAGCAAAAGGCTAATTTGTTTTGTGAGCCTGACACAGAAGAAAAGCAGCAAAAATAAGATATGGAGACTACTAAAAGGATTTATTTCCATCTGTCATGGATAGCAAATTGCAGATGCAGATTTCTTCACATTGGTTGATTGAGTGTTTTTGTGGTTGATTGAGTGTTTTTCTGCTTTGATTTGTAACCTTCTTCACAAACTATGCTAAAATGAATTGAACTGATGGGTTTAAGGAAATGCCAAAAAGATCAAAAGCATGTTGATGATGCCATGTCTTCCCTGTCCAAGATCCTAGTTTTCTTTGCAAGCTATTCTCTTTGGTCAAAATTAACCCAATGGGTTTGCTTGAATACTATTGGGTGCTTTGGAAATGCTCAAAGTATGGCTATTATCTTCTACCAGATCATTGTGACCTTTTGTACCCTTAAATCTGAAGTTGTTACTGTTATCCAATCTCCATTGATACTCTTCCATTTGTGCACCTTGATCTATACATAGTTAAGGTTAAAACTGTAATAAACTTTTAATCTGTATTGCTGTCCATCTTTTTTGCTCAAAACAACATTCATTTATCAGTTTGGTATGTCATTTACATTATAGCAGAATATCAGAGAAGATTAGAAGAATTGAGGATAGCTGATTCTAATGGCTGTCATTTTGTTACTGTGTACTTTGATTCTTGGGTCAAGAAAGGCATGGAATTTTCAGTTTTTGGATTACTTGATATCTTGTCTTGTGTTCCTCTGTATTTGCTTATTTTCTTGATTTCTAAACAAACTGTCTATTGGATTTGATGCAAATGAGGAAGGCATGCTTTAATAATTCATTAATATTCTGAATGAGGAAGGAAAACTTAAGTAGCTAATTCATATTCGTACATCCAGAAGAAATTCGATCCAAAAATCTGCCACACACATATCATCCAGAAGCCAAATACATTTTGCCTTGTCATAGTGTTACATGTTTCTTGCAGATCTCTTGATTTATTATAGAAAAGTTAATCTTTATGTTAAAAGATCTACATGGAAGCAACTCTGAATTAGTATAAATATTAGTATAATATAAGTGTCCATGTTCTTAAACAATGCCTATGATTTGAGATAATGCTCAGTGCATAGCTTTTTTAAGCTCCTCCACCTCATATGCCAACATTGTAAAATAATTCAATGTTAGCTGCTATTGAATCTAGAAATTTTTACATGGGGGACCTTTTCTTATCTCTTAAGTAAAGCGAGCCTTATTAAATTGTTTGACCGAATGAGAAAAGGCAAAGCTTCAACCCTTGTGGCAGAGGTGGTTATCTTTTCACTCTGTCAAAAGATTTTCCATCTCAAAGCATCATGATGCCAGCTCCAAGAGTCCTATCTTCCAGTGAAAGGCACTTTAGTGAACATTCTTTGTACTTTAGGTATTAAAAAGGCATCCTTGGACTACCCTGGTTGGACATGATTCCTGCCAACCATTTTTGTAAGGCTTTGATTATCAAAATGCTTTGAGTGCCTTTTCAGACAGAGATAGAAGAATTTGTGGTCATAAATTGTAGGCTAGCATTTTCGTGGAGTGTGAGGCCCTTCTTTTGACATGTGGGGTAAATCCAATCATCACTCAACCAGGTCCGGTTTCCCTGTATGGTATGCAGATAAAGGGGGCATAGCCTACCACTTTCAAGTAGTTTCAACCTTGGGTTATGTGGAGTAAAAGGCCTCCACTTTACCATTCCACCATACATTACACAACCAACTCTAGGTATACAATATAGAAGGCTTTAATCTCACTTCTATGGGATTAGTCGGCACCATCTCTCCTTTTTTAGGGAATCTCTCTTTCCTTAGAGTACTTGATCTCTCTGGTAACAGCTTTGAAGGTCAAATTCCATATCAACTTGAAAGACTTTTTCGCCTAAGGATGCTTGTTCTGTACAGAAATAAATTGGAAGGCTCCATTCCCTCCCAGCTTGGCCTTCTCCCAAGTTTGGAATACGTTCACTTAAGAGAAAACCAGCTGACAGGCTCAATCCCATCTTCCCTAGCAAACATATCATCTTTGACTGTATTGAATTTGGCCGATAATGGGCTCCAGGGTGGTATTCCTGTTGAACTGGGAATGCTAACTCAACTCTACTGGCTTAATCTTAACACCAACAAATTAACAGGACCAATTCCCACCTCCCTTTCCAATTGCACTCGTCTTCAAATCTTGCAGATATATCGGAACAACTTAACTGGCAAGATTCCATGGGAGTTTGGCAGACTATCAGAGTTGCAAGAAGTGTATTTGTGGGGAAACTGACTCAGTGGAGAAATTCCCAGGTCAGTGGGAAATTGGACTCAACTCCAAGTGATTTATTCAGAGCGCAACCATCTGAGCGGCAAAGTGCCCGTGGAATTTGGTACCATGCAGTAGCTGAGGAGGCTTGTTTTGTGGGATAATCTTCTTGTAAGTGGAAGCAGTGGTTTGTCTATTCTCTCAGTCTTAACTAATTGCTCCAGCTTGGAACAACTAGATTTGGGTTATAATTATCTTACTGGCGTTTTGCCCACTTCAATCGGTCTCCTCTCAACTGCTCTCTCCTATCTTGTATTGAATTCCAATAAAGTTGGAGGTCACATACCAGATGAGATTGGTAACCTCACAAACTTGGAAACAGTAACCTTTGAATCAAATAATTTGAATGGGACCATTCCATCAGCGCTCAGTCAACTTCTGAATATGGAGAGATTGTATCTGGACATAAACAATTTACAGGGAAGAATTCCAACAAAATTCGGACAGTCCAAAAGACTTGGGTCGTTGGATCTGAGTGAGAACATGCTTACAGGGGAAATTCCAGATAGTCTTGGCAGCCTCCCACAACTAAGAGAGCTTTATCTTCACCACAATCAACTGTCAGGGAAAATACCTGCCAGTTTAGGGAGATGTAAGACATTGCAGCTGGTAGACTTGGCTTACAACAAACTAACAGGAAACATACCTCCTGGTCTTCCAAATCTGCAATTCTATTTCAATGTTTCCAACAATTTATTACAAGGTTCTGTGTTAGAAATGAGCAAAATGGCAATGGTTCTAGCTATAGATTTATCTGTCAATCACTTCTCAGGTGGCATTCCAAGAGCATTGGAAAGTTGCACAGAATTGCAATATTTAAATCTTTCTTGGAACGCATTTGGGGGACCAATCCCAGCATCATTGGCAAATCTACAAAGTCTTCAGTCCTTGGATCTTTCACGCAATAATTTGTCAGGGCAATACCAATGGCTTTCAAAGAGATGAAAATGCTCCAGCATCTCAATCTCTCTTCAAACAACTTAACTGGAGAGGTCCCAAAGGGAGGAATTTTTGCATCACTTGATTCCTCAGAAATTAATGGAAATATTGGCCTTTGCGGCACATGGATAAATTTTCCGCCATGCTCTCATTCCAAACACTTATCAACCTCTAGAAAAGTAATAGTTCCTCTTGTGATTGGCATTGCAATTTTCATCATGTCTATTCTGTTGTTAGCATTTTCTTATAGATGGAGACATGCCAATATTCTTGCTCTCAAAGTTGGTCCCCCAAGAATTTCGTATAAAGAACTTTTAGATGCAACTGGTGGGTTTAGTGAGGAAAATTTGTTGGGAATTGGTAGCTTTGGATCTGTTTATAAAGGGATCTTAAACAATGGAACAAATATTGTTGTTAAAGTTTTCAATTTGCATGATGAAAAAGCTCACCAAAGTTTTATCGAGAATGCAATATATTAAAAAGAGTTAGGCATCGCAATGTAATCAAAATCATTTCAGCATGTTCTAATCTTGATGGGACCATTTAGCAAATTCTATTCCAGCAATTAGTTAGGCCACTGTAAAAGTTTTTATCGTATACATAGAAAGTATCTTACATGTTATCATGGTGACGTGTTTGTTGTCAGGATGACATGTATTTCTTGTGAGTGAAAAAATAAAGAAGGGATAATTTTTTTAAGGTCAATAAACTAAATGTATTGTTGATAGATGATGGTATGATATAGGGGTGCAAATAAATGAGAAGGACGAGAGTTAATTACAAAATAAAAGATTTTTTTTCGTATTATATAATAACTATCCCTCTAAATCCAATAACATATATCACTCATGATATAAGCTATGCAAATGTACACGTACGAATTTGTAACAAATTTGAAATGTAGAGATAAAACCTTTAAGTTTAATGCTTCATCTATATTCATACACTTGCAAAATCAATCACACCCCTTATCAACATCAATTACAAAAGTAATAACTATCCCTCTAAACCAAATAACATATACCATTCGGCGTTCACATTGCATTGTGCACATGCGATTGCTAGTTAATAGGAATATAGAGGCAACGCTTCCAAAAAAAAAGTCAAATGTCATTACTTGACTCAATACTTGTGACAATGCCTTCTTATATCTTTTCCTTTACGAATTAAGTGTATTTTTTGCAAGTGAAAATTATCTCCAACGTAGCTCATAATCTCCTATCTTTAAGATGCACCTCTGTAAGCCTTATACTCTGCTTTAATCTTTACCACATACAATAGTAGATTCCAAGGGAATCGATGTGGGAGCACAATGTAGCAGCCAAAAATACTAATAAATATACTAAAAGATTCTCTGATTTGCCTCAGTAGATACAGGTACACCAAAATAATTATTCATATAATTTGATTGTTTACACAATTGCATTCTTTCCTACATCAAAATCTGCCTAGAATTATTAACTTTGGCATTTGTAACATGATTAATTGGATTGCTATTTTTTCCTTCACACTAACATGGTCAGGGTATGTGCAATGGAAAATGACCCTAAAATGTTATCATTTCCCATAGTTGTTATTATAGCTCATAGATAACACTCCATTCATATTGCTTACTTTTAAATCCACCTCGAGTTAATTCAACATTATAAATCAGTACATCAATGGGCTTCTATCGAAATGCCTCATGTATTGTTTGTGTAATTGCCTGCAACTTACTAACATCTACAACCTTCACCAAATATCGCATCTAATCAGATCCCCAAAAGAAAAAGGCCTAAAAACAAAACAAAAAACATTCTCTAAAGCTTTTAGTTTCTGATCAGAATTTATACCTAAGATAATATCATGTCTGGGTGGCATGATACATTCTCAACAAGTCTCTTAAGTGCTCCCTAAGGATTGTCTGCTTTGGATATCTTCTCTTCTGTCATTAAGTAAGAATAAAAAAATCACATAGCTCTTATTAAAAAAATTCGAAAACACAAAAACCCACAACCAAAAAACTTTGTTGCTACTTTTGAGTGGCTTGTCTACTTGCTTGGTAGAGGAACCCTCCACAACATTGGTAACAAGAGAAATTGGCCTGTGGTCAATGACCTCATCCACTCCATACACTTCTCAATATTATCCATCTCCTGACTTGTATGCCTAGCCTACAACCCATTCAGCCTCTCTCTAGACTTGCCTTCTCTAGACTTGCTTTAAGTCTAATAATAATTACTTGTGGGGTGTGCTTTCTGATACAATAGACAAATTGAAGTTGCTGACTTGACAATTATCACCATTTCAGCTCCAATTTAGTTGTTGCTTTCATTTGTTCAAAGCTATGGCACGGATTAAGTGACCTATCAGCTCTCTCCTGTCACAATAATTTGGCTCATGCCTAATAGCCTTTTTGGAGTATATATATATTTCTATTAAGAGGAATCAAAGCTAAGAAAAACGACAAAACATGGCTTTCAATTATACTATTTGGAGTGATCAGCCATGTCACTAACCCATATTTTTTCTCCTAAAATACAATACCTACTTCTTACAAAGAATATGGATTTACTCACGAGCCACTGACACTGTCACATGAATCGCAGTGAAAAACACTTCAACCAAATTCGACTCACACCACACTTTGTTCACCGCAAGTGAGGGACTAGTCACATTGTTACTCTTGTTTTAGGTGAGACACAAATATACTTCAAAAATGATTTTATATTATAATATACTAGGGAACATCCCATTACATAGCTTAAAGAATCAATATTTATTTCAAGGAATTATATTTTATAGAAACAAGTCATGGTAGGAATAAGGAACACCTTCAATAGATAAACCCCTAGTTAAAAAGGCCTAAACTCTAGCTATGTGATTCACATATGTTTTTGTTCAATGTTGTTCCATTTCTAGACTAGAGTCTAACCATTCATCTACCACTTCAAACCTATGATCCTATTGGTCAATTAATCTAAAAGACCCACACTTTTTTATTGTTCACAACCACTCCACACCATTCTCTTTCTTCTCTATATTTCTCTGCTATGTACCTTGGGATATGATAATATAATATATATGGGTTGATGGAGATGCCGACATGTGGCACATGTCCCCTTAGTTATATGTATGGGTTCACATGGGATATAATATTATAATGTATATGGGTGGATGGAGATGCCGACATGTGGCACACATCCCCTTAGTTAGTTATATGGGCTCACATAGGAATTGGGTAATGGGTCGGCCTACATTGGGATTAGGTGTTACCCATCCTATTTAAAGGATGTGAGTATCATTATGAGCATGTCATGTATGTATGAGTTGAGTCTTCTACTTGGTAGAGGTATATTGGAGGTGTCCCCTTCAAGTGGATTCCCATCTTGGGAGATTGTGGAGTTACTCCTTCCTTAAGGAGCATTGTATGGTGTTGCCCTACCTTAAGGGTATTATTTTGCATATATTGATTATTTGTAAATCTTGGCTCCCATATATCTAGTGTTGTGTTATCTTCTAGCAATTTATTGATTTATTATATGCAAGGTTCTTATCAAGTGGTATCAGAGCAGTGATCTGGGCAATTTGTGGGATGAAACTCTAATGTTGGTGATTCGTCTATATCTTGAGATCGACTTGGAATTTAGATTATTTTTGTGAGGAGTGGATACATATTTCAAGTGATATTCCCTCCAAATTTCAGATTTTTATAGTTGTTTTGCAAAAGTTGTGTCTGCTTTAGGGTTGAAACCCTAATTCTACGGTTTTGTCTATATATTGTGAATAATGATGAATTAGGAAAAAAAAATTGGTTGATGGTAATATATTCAAAGGTGATACCACTAAAATTTCAGAATTTTTGGATCTATTTTGTCATAGTTATTTCATTTTTATTGTTTTTCACTATTTTGCTCCACAGGCCGCAATTTGAGGAATTTTCCTAAATTTCTTACATTTTCGAAACCTCTCAAAAATTAAATTGGGGTTTGTGTTCTGTGATTTCGATTTTTGGTTGAACTTTATCCAAAAGGATTAGAACAAGGTTTGATCAAAAGGATCTATTCCTAAAACCCTAGTTTTGTAGATCATGGGGATGGTAGCTTTTTTTGGAGATGGCAAGATTGATCTTTAGAGAATGGTGGAATAAATTTAGGGATTTATTCTCTAAACCATCAAATATTTGGTTATTCAAGTTGTGGATTAATGGCCCCGCATGATTTAGTTTTCGAGTTAGAAAAGGAAAAGTCTAATTGGTTTTGGAGGAACTAGAACAAGTTTTCATGGACAAGATTTTGGCAACAAAAGAATAAGAAGACAAAGCGAAGAAGAAAAAGAAAAAGAAAAAGAAGCAAAAGCAAGCAAGCGAAAGATCGAAGAAGAATAAGAAGAAGAAGAAGATGTTGATGATAAAGTTGCTTTACACGAGGATAGTGCATCTCCAAGGAAGGAAGCTTCATATTTCACCAAGGGTGTATTCAAAGGAAAAAGGTAATTGTTTCCATAAACCCTATTAGAAAATATAACTTCATCAATATGGATGTAGCTCAAAATCTACATGTACAAGCAAAACATATTAAGGAAGCTCAAGTGGATGGTAAGCATATTCAAGTTTTTGAAGATTTAAAGCTCTCTATGGATAAATATGTTTTACATTCATTTTTATGATTTAGATATGGATGGTATGGATATTGTTCTTGGATATCCTTGGTTAGAGAGCTTGGGAACAATTAATCTTAATGTGCAAAAGAAATTCATGAAATTATGGTACAAGAGAAAGAAAATTACATTGCAAGATATCACACTTAGCAAAGAAAAAAGTAATGTAAAATTAGATCATGAAGATGAATTTGAAGATGGTGACGAAGGGAATAAGGATGAATTAGAAGGAGAGGATGAAAAACATGATAAAAAATTCAAAAATAATTTCTCTACTCAAGAGAAAAAAGAAATAACAAACAAGTTGGAAGAGGAAAAAGAGGAAAAGATTGATAAGGTTGAGCATATTAAGGCTGATCCATATAGACACCCCCATCATCATGAGAGGAAACAATCATGGAGACATACTAGGACACATGAGGTCAGCAATCTATATGGATATACAGGGAATTGGAGGAGTAATAATTTTGGCTATACATGGAATCAATGGAACAATAATTGTATGACATGGAATCACATGAATAATCATTATGGATATGCATGGATGCCGAGGAGGAACACATATGGACCACGATGGAATCATATGAGCACAATGGAATATGGAATCAGGTTTGGAGCAGCATCACCCACTAGGATTTCATATGGGTGGTTGGATGATCGAGCATGGCGACAAGTGTGTAATAATTTAAAGCACACTCATTATATGGTTTCTTCTTATGTTTCGGGACGAAACATGTCAAAGAGGGAGGCAATGTTATGTACCTTGGGATATGATAATATAATATATATGGGTTGATGGAGATGCCGACATGTGGCACACATCCCCTTAGTTATATGTATGGGTTCACATGGGATATAATATTATAATGTATATGGGTGGATGGAGATGCTGACATGTGGCACACATCCCCTTAGTTAGTTATATGGGCTCACATAGGAATTGGGTAATGGGTCGACCTACATTGGGATTAGGTGTTACCCATCCTATTTAAAGGATGTGAGTATCATTATGAGCATGTCATGTATGTATGAGTTGAGTCTTCTACTTGGTAGAGGTATATTGGAGGTGTCCCCCTCGAAGTGGATTCCCATCTTGGGAGATTGTGGAGTTACTCCTTCCTTAAGGAGCATTATATGGTGTTGCCCTACCTTAAGGGTATTATTCGCATATATTGATTATTTGGAAATCTTGGCCCCTATATATCGATGTTGTGTTATCTTCTGCAATTTATTGATTTATTATATGCAAGGTTCTTATCACTATGTGATTCACATATATTTTTGTTCAATGTTGTTCCATTTCTAGACTAGAGTCTAACCATTCATCTACCACTTCAAACCTATGATCCTATTGGTCAGTTGATCTAAAAGACCCACACTTTTTTATCGTTCACAACCACTCCACACCATTCTCTTTCTTCTCTATATTTCTCTAAGGGTCCCCCTTGAAAAACCCTTTGTTTACTATACCATTTCTTTCCAAACTCCAAATAAACCCTCCGTCTACCACTACATTTTTTAAATATTTCTATACAAAACATCTACTCTTAATGTTGTGCATTTAAAATATATCAAATAATTTTGCTTTAGGATCCAAACTCATGACGTGCCCTCAATTTCCCATCTTAGACTCTTGGAATTGCATGTCTTTCAAGACCTCGAGGTTTATGCATATGATGTATTTCCACTATCATTGTCACCTTATGCCTCTAATCTAACGTAATTTTAAAAACATAAATGTCAACCTCTAAATTCCAAGTCATATCTATGTTTCCAAGGTTCACATTCCTTAAATGTGTATGAATTCGTTTTCTCACATGTCCATTATAAGCCTCCCTATAAAAATGTTTTGTACCCTTTAAATTTAATTTATATAATTAATAAATTATAAAATATTAAATGAGAATACATTTTTATTTGAATAAATTTGGGATCAGTTTGTTTAAAAGTTTTTTTCTATGTTTAATCAAAGATAAATTAATATTATTAATATATGGTAGATTTTGAAGTAAGATTTTTCATTACAAATATTTTTTTGAACCATAAATATGAATTCAATAAGTTTGGCTTATACAAATTAGTAAATCTAAATTCACAATTAAATATCTATAATTATGATATGTTATAATTTGAAGATGAATTTTTTAAAATTAATATCTTTTGCAATTTTTAAATAAATATATATAAAATATTTATAATAATAATTAATTTAATTCAAAGATATAAGTTTGTATAGTCTATAATAATATTAATAAAAAATCGAACAAATAGTCTCTTATATTAATTACTTAAATAACCCTAAACATTCATATCAAAAATAAGTTTTTATGCCGATAGGCATTCCCTTTTATAGGGAAGGGCCTGACTTTTGACATGGACAATAGGGAATCGACAGTTCAAATTATTTCTTAGGTACATGTGATGAAATCCAATGGTTGGCATTGTTCTTTGGTAGTATGAAATCCAATCCATTTCTATCAAGCAGTTCAAGTTCATAAAGGAAAGATAAATCCTCCTCTTTTCATATAGATGTTTACGTGTGGCAGATTCGTCCTCTTCCCATGAAAGTTGGGTGCCCAACATTTGCGAGACTTCCACTCCCACGTGAAACAACCAGACTACTTATCTTCTAGCTACCTCAGCCTCCCGAACTTCATAGTTCCCTTCATCGTGGTGGAATTTGACACGTATATGGACCCCTAGTTCCATGACCTGGACGACAACCATGTCAGCGTCGATAAGGCCTAGGAAGCAAGGTAGGGTCTACTTGGTAGCGCGTATGGATGCACTTCACCTACGGACGCACTTCACCTACACTCAAGTGTACTCGAGCGTGGTTTTTAGCCCTATGTGCGGGCATCTTCAGGATTCATAGGGTTACACACCGTAGTCATAAACTCAAGGTGACACGATTACCACCGCCCAACATGCACCAAATGCAAACCAAAGCCGGATATGTGAAGCTCCGCATGTTGTAGCATAGCCACCACTCCAACAAAAAAACATGTCGCCGAAGGGTGCCATCCCAATATGACTCATCACATGCTAGTGTAGGCGAAAGATTCTATCAGTAGTGAAAAACAAATCTTTCCCGAATGCGATCATCCATTGTTATTAATAGAAAAAATAGAGCTCATTACATGAAAATGAAGACACCGAGTCTTGAACTTCTCTACTTACCCTAATGAAGATGAAGAAATAAAATAGAATCAACATCATCCTCTTGATGAATTTGATACCACCATGGAAAAAGGAGCCGATGGGTTTCCCCATACCTTGGTTACTAAAATAATGACATGGGTTGAGCCACAGAATCAGACCATGACACTGATTTACCAAGTCTACATTGAATTTTGAAGGAAGATTATACACATATATGATCCTTCATATGGAAGAACGTTGTTGCCAACCTTTCATTTCTTTGGGCATTGATGTAGATCTGATTACGTTCATTTGGAGTTTGGCAACATTTTGAGCATGAATCTCCTCTCTCTCTATCATTAATGCACCAATTTCATCATAATTATTTGGTGACACATTCTCGTGGGCAGAAGGCATAGTGGTGGTTGTAGTCCAATACACATCAAAACGACATCCTGAAATATAGACATGAATTGTTGGCTTCTTGTGTCGATGAAAATGGATATTAATATGGAGTGCATATAATACCTTGACATGTTAATGTTGAAAACTACAACATATTGTGTGGCATTACGACATTACATCATGCGATACCTCGTTTCTAATTTTTTCAACATTCTTAATATTTAGGATACTCACCCATGGAGATAAGTGTTAATGAAGAGGTTTCTAATTGTTATATGTGTAAAATTATTTTAAAATGCAATATATGTATATTGATTATTTTATATTTAACTAATGTCTTCAACATTAAATATAAGTTTGAAATTTTAGGTAATATCAATTTGGGTCAGCGATTTATCCTCGTGTGCATGGCCGATTTAACCCATAAGGGAGTTGGTTTTGGGATGGCTATTAGGAAGAGCTCCTTTTAGTTTTGTGCAATTTCGACGATGTCTAGTTTATTCGCAATCACCCCTTTGTTGTCTAAAACAAAAAATATGCAAACCGCCAACCTGACTTTCATGCCCATCCCTCTAGAGGTCCCTGTCAGACTGGCACTCCAAAACAAGTTAATGTGTAAATTAAGTAGTAATTGGATAGTTGTGGAGAGTGCAGAGTTTTTACCTTGAATCGAAATATTTCGGCATTGAGTAATTGACATTGAATCCGTTGGTATTGCACCCCATTGTTTTGAATCTCGTGGTATTCATCATCTATAATACAAGTTCAAGTCCACCAAAGTTGCCTTCCTCTGTTGTTGTTCAGTTCGGAAGATACATCCAACTTACATAGGACTCTCAGACTACTTTGCACATTTCTATCACACCCATTTATCGTTGATCTTGAAGACAACTCCCACTGAAGATAGCTTGGGCTCTCGCACTACATAAATGTCAAGGCCTAACTTTAGACATTGCGACTATTGACATTGAAGACATTGCACATCAAGGCCCTACATTCATGGTTATTTCATTAGTGTCATGCATGCGAAAACTTTTTATCTACCCAACATTTTCTTCTCCCATCTACTCCAACATAATACTTCCCATATATGTGCCCAGCGCAAATTAGAAGAATAAAGACTCCTTCAAATGTAAAGCTCCTTACAAATTTTATGCCATATCTTCTCCCTCCGCACATGTTCTTCCTCTTTGTTGTCTTATTTTCCAAACTTCGAGTTCCTTCTCTCCACGACCATTCTTGTTTCAAAACTGTAGTTGCCTCCCCTATTGGTGTCTCCATTGAACCTTTGCGGTGCGATTGATAATATAGTTTCTATTACGTAGAAATTTGTTTCCCCTATGAGAAAAAGGCTATGGTAGTTTACGTCAAGGGATTAAATTTGACAGGCGTTTAGACATTTTTTAAGCCGTAAAAGTCAGATTTGGACTGTAAAGGAATCTCTAGTGTGTAGGAAACGTCCCTGCCACTGACACCTTTCAACGCAGTGACCAAAAATGCACTGCAGAAAAAATGAAATTTCTACTATTAAAATCTACAGTGATAATTTATGCCGATCTTGGTTCCAACTGTTTCAACAGATAATGCTTATTTTTTTAGAATGAAAATGGCCTGTGAAAAGATAACACAGAGTCAGATAAAATTGTGCTCTTTAGACTCATGAAGCATTGACGCTATTTCACCAAATGCAGCCAAAATGTGTCTGATCCTATCCATTCACCTTTGCTTGCATGCTACCATCCTGTGCCCAAAACAAAACTTTGAAGCAGGGCGTGGACCATCCGTCGAAGCCATATAAAGAATGGATTTTGAAGATATGTTTAAGTTATTATGTCAGCAATACGTGGAAGCATGCTAAATGTTTGACAAAATGCCATAAATATATGTCGTCTCAAGGACTGCAACGATTGTGGGATATGTGAAAAAATGGGTTTGTTGAAAAGTCCCTAATAAACTTTCATGCAAATGCAACCAACAAGTGTGAAGCCAGAGTCCACAACCTTTGGCAGCATCCTCTCAGCCTCTGTCACAATGGGAGCTTTATAACAGGGCATTTTCCTTGTCCTCATGAGCGACCATCTGGTTGTGCAAAGTTTTAACTATTGTCAGGATTCTTGACATACAACTTGTCAACAACATATTCGTCTAAACCAGAATCATCCTGCCCATTCTCTTGAAGAATCTGAAGCAGTTCATCCACAGAAACATTATCCTTGAGCAACTTCTTAAATTCATCAAAGTTTTGGTTAGTTAATTTCCCATGTCCAAGCACCTTGGCTCGAGTCTCATAACCCTAGAAAACAAGCACCCACAAAGCAAGCACCCACAAAACAGTCATCCATTCCTAGTCAAAACCAAACCTACAAAATCATAGAATTGTACATTGAAAAGAGAAAAAAATAGAATGCATCATTGATTTATATGAACGAAAACTAACCTTCTTGCTGAAAGAGTATAAAAGTTAATCACCACTTCAAATATTGACCCTTTTAATAAGGACAGATTTGTGTAATTTCACCCACAAAGTGAGCCGATAAGCTATTTTTGTAGAAACCACAGGAAATGAGATGAATGATTGAATGAACATAACATGGAGTCACTCTTCTCTTTTTCTTTTCCTTCACATGGTATTCAACTTGTCTGCAGGGATGACCAGGGACTCACCATATTTCTTAATCTTAGACAAGTGTCAAAGGTCATTAGTCATATTTTTGGGTTTACCACGCTTAGTATATGAGATTTCCTTGTTCTCTTAATATATGGGGGAGTTCCTTCAAATATAAGGCGTACACATCCTACATGTTTGAGGATTTGAATTTGTGACATCTCTTTCAAGAGCACAAGTTGAAACTCATATCTCGTGCATAAGTACTAAACTTATAGTTCAGTGTGGGCATTTTAAAGGATGTGTTGGTCTTTAGAAATCTGACCACTAAAAATTCCAAAGGTATAAGCCACACTGGGGAGTGTGGTGACCTAGTGGGCAAGCACATAAGCATGAGGGATTAAGACATATGCAAACTTTCCTATCTACAAGCGGTGGTGAAAAACAATAAGTGAATGCATCCACTTGATCTCCTCCTATCGTGGGCCTCGCTTGTCCACCCAAGAGACCATGGTTGATAGAATGTCCCTAGTCTCTCCACTGTTTACTTTTGGGTGTTGCATCATTTTCACTGGCTTCCCCATCCACATAGCATAAATGTATCGCAAGGCCTCCAACTATGTTGTGAGAAGGCATCTCCGTTTTATGATGTTCTATTGCTTTTTTACCAAACCATATATATTATAGATTTTATACTAGCTACCATAAATGCCCAATCCCGATCCAACGTCGAGATAGGTTGTCTCGCATCTTTTCGGACTAAACAAATAGCAGTTGAATTTAATGAGAAAGATAATATACCTAGAAAAAACTATTTTCAAATATTGTAAATAAGATGGTAAAAATAAAAATATAATAATCTATCAAGCCATCCTCAAATAATATTCGAAATGTAAACATAGACACAAATGGCAGAATTTTAGAATGCCATGTAACCACAAACACCACTATATTCCTTTATTTTTGCAGCGATTCAAAGTGGAGAGAACTTAAAGGTTCGAAATTTATCTTAACATGGCACGCCAATGCTCTTCCAATTTTTTTTAACAAACTCCACAAGTACTACCGCCAAACACGGACAACTATAAATTTTATCAATTCTAGGTAATATACCTACTTTAATCTATTCTAATCTGTTGTTCTATATAAACAAGTATGACGTTCCATCCAAGCTTGGAATTTCAAATTATCTCGCATCATCAAAATAAAAATTGTCGAGGTTCTAATTGTTTTAGGGGTTTGTAAATTTCAATTTTTTAATATTTATTTTCATTATTTCTTCACATAAATATACATGAGCTATATATTTTTACATCTATTTATAAAGGACTATTTATAAAATTAAAATCATAAAAAAGCGACTCACATCCTCACAATTTACGGCCCTACTTCCATCTACACAAATCAACGTACTTTTGACGGGTTTCACAACAATATTAAATATTATGAAAAACAGTTTTGATAATGAAAGAAAGCTTTAAAATATGTCCTAATGATAGATTATCAAAACTCCGGGGTGGGTGCGGTGGTGGGAAGTGGCTCAATTTTGAATCTTGAGATTACTCAGCTTCAAAAATCACTAATGCATCCAAAAAGGGTCTAGTGCATGCACAATTTTAGTTCCCTTGCACAAAGCACAATTTCCTAATAATAAGAAGCTTATGATTGGCCTCCATGATCTTCACTCTTCCCTCCTAAACTATTGTTGCAAGGCTTGAGATGAGTTGTACGGACTCATTTGGGGATTGTAAGATAAAAATAGTTGTTTGTCTAATATGAGAAAACTATTGTCTTCATGTGCACATGCAAACTGCTTTTTTCCTTATGTGCCAGGGAAAAGGAGCCAATGACCGCGAATGGCCCAATGACCATGAGAAGTTATGTGAAACAAAGTACCAATAATTGTTTGAATTAAAGTTAAAAATGAAATAAAAACTAGCCAATAAAGTAAGTCACATCAATAAATGAACCAATGAAATGATGACACATAAACAACCCATAAAAGGTGATTTTATTCTCAACTAATGGGTTGCCTTAAATTCCTTTGTATTCAAAAGTACTTATTTTAAATCCCTTAAAAATATATTCTTTTAAAGAAAATCTTATATTAAGAAAATCATGCTCTCTAAAAAGGTATTTTTTTAATAATTTTTTATGATTATTAAGTGGCTCCAACAACCTCCCACATTATGATTCACCATAACTACTCTTCATTGATTTTGACATTGGCTCATGTGAATGCTTTACTTAACTTTGGATTAATGCCCCCCACATGCATGGTTTTTAAAACATAGTTTACTTGAGCACAAGAAAAGGTAAATATTTAACCACGGTTAAAAAATACCATGATTATTTTTAACCCTAGGTTGGCTCAGATTAGGGTGAAAAGCCTACGAGTATCATTTTGCATTCATTCATCTCGAATCTTCCGAAAGAGTTTACTCTGGAAAAATTTGGGGGCCGACCATGGAGCATTGTTGAAGCTCTGTATCTTTGCTTTTTGTTGTCTGCATGGTTTTGGAGATCTGGGTTAGTGTGATTTATGTGGAGCCGCCATTGCTAGAGCCTGGGCTCTGATTTTCTCATTGTTCTTTTCCTCTGAGTTCGCCCTTCACACCCGAGTTGGGTTTTCCTTTATTTTAATCTCATACTATGGTCTTCTGGTTTCTGTTTGAATTAATCATGGCAGCGCTGGTTGTAATCCGGAGCTCTGTTTTATGCATAATAGCTTGCTCTGATTTATGGCGAGTAGTTCAGTGTTGGGGGTTTGAACATGTTCGTTATTTGCACAACTCCGTTTTCCAATGGGATTGGTTTTGAATGCTCTGCTTTGTGACTCGCCATTTGCGTGTTTACACTCAGCTCAATGTATACACATGAGCTTTCCTGGTTAAAGAGAGCATTGAGCTATGCCCACATTATAAATATGTGCTTTCGCTTTGTGGGTCACAGTTGCTTTGTTTAATCGCCCAAATATGTGCATATCTGCTATCCAGCCACCATTGTTCCTTCAAACTAAGCTCTGGATCTACCCAAACCTGAGCCAACGAGGTCGCATTCTGTCTTTGATTTGTATGGCCCGGTTGCTCCTAAGGAAGGCTTCCTCGACCTTGCACCTTGCCACATTATTTTCAGAATTCTGTCTTTTATGACTCGGGCTGGGGTTCCTTGCCGTCACGAGTCGTGGGGTTTGTATCTCATACAGCTCGAATCGACTCACCATGGAGCTCGTTATTATGAAAAGCAGGTATTTGCTTGATTTTTACTCTCTGCTCCTAGTTGGCGACTGTATTGTTCTACATGAATTAATCTTGCTTTTGAATTCACTGTACCTGCATTGTGAATCCTGTAATTCGTTAGTCGAGCTACAATGGTTTCTCTGTTCTATGGTTTTGTACTTGCTTTATATTTTCCTACTATGGAGTGCATTGTGTTCCGAGTCCGTCTATTTTGATACTCTATGCCGCCATTAATGATAGAAGAAACCTATCATTTGTGGCTTTTTGACTCTACCCCGAGTTTGTTGTATGAGCTTATTTTTGTATTAATTTTGCTGAGCTCGTTAACCTGCTTCATTGCCCATTTTTACTTGTTGCACTGGATGGACGGTTCCTAATTCGCTTGTGCTCTGTTTCTGTGATATGGGTTACTTTGCCTTTGATTTGAATTTGGTTCATCTACCTAGCTTGCTGAGCTACTACTACAACTTGCTGTTTTTAATCAGAGCTTGGTGCATTATAACCTTGTTTCAGCTCGTCATTAGCTCGACTCAAGCTCGGATTCCTCTTTATTGCTTTCTGTATTGCTTTAACAGTTTAGCTCGATGTCCCTGTATAGCACTCGGCTCATTGCTATTTGTCACACAGCTCGTTGGGTATTCTCTTCTTGGCTTACTGTGAGCTGATAGATTCAGAAATGGCTCAGTCATTATTCTTCTGGCTAGCTCTGTTTTGCTGTCGAGTTGGTCTTTCTGTTTGCATATGGAATTCTTGTTATTGTATCGACTCAAATCAACTTGGTTGTGCATTGCATTAAATGAGCTTGGTTGTTCTACTTTTCCAAGTGCTTTCTTGCTTGCATAGCTCGGTGAGCTGTCTAAATTGTAAACTTGAGTTACTTTGTGTTTGTCCTTCAGAAATCCTTTGAAAACATTTGAACAGCTTGGTCTCAATATAATGACTCAGCCTTCTGAATTTGCATGTTTTCAATAGCTCAGCTCATTTTTATCGTAACTTGGTGCCTTCTTTCTTGCATGAGCTAAGGCTTTACTGAGTCCTGTTTGTGTGTATCGAACATGTTCTTGTTAACAACCTGCTGCACTCATTTTCTCTGTAGCATATGACTAGTTCTGATTTATGTCATCCACTGAGCTCTGCATAGATACATTTCATTAGGGCTTCGCTGGATATTGATGAAAACATAAATACAAAACCTTGTAAAGGAAACATATTTTGCTTTTATTGAGAACACTGTAATTTTTCCTTTCTGTCAACTTGCATGGTTGCATCCTTCATCTAGAAAACTTTGCATATCTTTTATGATGAAAATCTAATCTTGTATTAATGGCTGTAATTCTTCAGGTTATTATGAGTCTCTTTTAATCATACTGCAATTACTCTTTTATGAGGAACTTTTACTTAAGCATCTGATGTACACTGAGAATCTTGAATGCAACTGCAACAATCATTAGTTTCTCTTGATCTTAAAAACTCAAGATTGATTCCTTGATGAGTACCTACGATTTTATACTCTGCTCTTATGGTGCATATTTGAATGTTTACTTGATTGTTTTCGTAGCGCAGTCTGATTCATTATATTGTTGTTTTATGGCTTGAGCCTGCAACATGCTTCATCTGAATAATCTTTTGATTTGAAGTAGTTTGTTGATCTGTACTTCTTGATTATGTTAAAAAATCTGAAAAGCCCCTGTAAAAGCATTACATTATTCCATTTATTATCTTCTGGAAGACAGCATCATAGCACGTGTATGACTGAAGCTTCTTTTGCTCAAACTATATTCTGAACCTGTCCTTTGCTTGCAACTCATTCAGTTACATAGTTCATTTGAAAACTGAATATGTACCATAATGGCAATTGTGATTTGAAGGAATACTCTTTCTGCAAGTTATATATCATGATGAGGCTCGTTTACTTGTACTATGCAAACAACTGTGACCTTGAATGAGTCATTTGTCTTTACTTCTGTTTGACTGAAAATGTTTGCATCCTGTGATATGCTCATGATGCAATATGTACTTGATTTAATCTTAAAACCATCTGGAATGCATCATTGGAGATTGTATATCTTGTTTCTATAAACTTTTGACCTGTAGATTTTAATTGAACTTTAATTCCTTTCTGCAAGCTTGTACTTTCCTTTGATGATCATTTCTGGAACTCTAATTACTTGTAGAATGTATAGATGACTCTGAAAGTAACACTCTGCAGCTCTTGAAATCTGCATTTATGTAACTTCTTTTTGGATTGCAAAGTGTAATTGAACCTGAAGATTTTGTTTCGACAGCAATGTTTCTTTCCTTCATTGTAATTGATGATGCATGTACATAGAAAGTGGGTAACATGAGGACTTAGAGACCCTGAGCTCTAACCCTCTTTATTTATTCCTTTTCATGTATGATGAAGATGAAGCTTGGATCAACCAGAAAATCTTGGAGTGTCCTTCATACCAGGCAATGACGGGTTTCTTCTTCCTTACGTTTTCCATTTTCCATTTATATGCATCATTTACTTTGATAACCATATCCCACGGCCTGTGTGGGATGAATTGTACTATTTTTACGAATACATAAAATTATCTTTTGTTATGAGCTGTCTAATTTCCTTTTACATTTCTTTTCCATAATCATGATGTGGAATGAACTTAAGAAACTCAACACATAATGTAATTTCACTTAACCATAAGGAAATAATTTGAATTAATTGTACCTGTACTTGATTTAATTTCCAGAACACAAGTAACACCACTGATGTAAACTGAACCATTATGCAAATCAAAATCTGAAACCGTTGTTTCAGAATGTAATTTTTGGAATATGTAGTCTTTCCAGTCTTCATCAATGCTTTGCGACGGTCTTTCAAGGTTTTTGCACTATTTTGTTGAAGACGACATCTCAAAGAGACCGTCTATGCAAGGCATTCCGTCCTGGAACAACACTTTAAGCTATTGTTTTGCTGCATGTCACCCTTAAACCTTTCTGAAGCTGAGCAACTGAAAAACTTCTTGTACCCCCTCTAATAATTGACCATTTCCCAAGGTTCAAAACAAGGGAAAAGGAATACATTTCAGAAGTCACCATAACCTCAAGCTGAGACACTGCAATCTTGTGTAGCTAGTGGGATGGTGCCATGAAAAGTGTCAGCTACTTCTTGTTTACGACTATCTTCCAAAGGGAAGCTTGGACACATTTATTTGGGGAGTAGCGAAGGAGACATCTTGATTGAAATCGAAGATTCAAGATTACTTGCAACATAGCCTCTGATCTTGTTTATCTTCATGAAGAATGGGACCAACACGTTGCGCACAAAGACATCAAGGCCAACAACGTAATGTTGGATGCTAATTTCAATGTAAAGCTAGGAGATTTTGGTCTGGCGAGAGTCATGGAATGAAATGCACAACCTCCCACACAACGGTGGTGGCAGGGACTTTTGGGTATGTTGCGCTAGAGTATGTCATCACGGGAAATGCTAGCTTAGAATCAAACGTGTTAAGATTCTACATCGCGACTTTAGAAATTAAATGCGGGAGGCGTCTTGTGGATCAAAGCTTGGACGACCACAATTGGAGATTAGTCAAATGGGTTTTGGATTTGTTTGGACAGGGAAATATTTTTGATGTTGTAGAAAGAAAACTTGGCCATAATTTCAATGCTAAGGAAATGGAACGAGTGATATTAGTTGGATTGTCGTGTTCTCATCCATATCCGTAGGCCAGACTCACCATTAGACAGGTGATAAATATTCTTAAATTGGAAGCTCCAACTCCTCATGTTCCTCCCAATTTTCCGTCGCCTTGTATAGTTTTGCACCCACTCCTTAGGCCTCGTCCCCACCGAATGAAATTATGCTATATACTACACAAAATGCCTCAAAAATCAAGGGTGCATGATTAATAATTAGAAACCTTTGTTTCTTTAGAACTATTCAACACTCACCGATTGTCACAAAAAACCCTTCCCTAGTGTGCATTCATTATTCGTGTTTGTGTGAACAGTCGCTCCCCAAATATGTTGGCTTGATTTGATTCAATTGTTTTTGCAAATGTATTTTTTATTTCCTTTCCTTTTTACAATAGAAGGTAATGGCTTTTTATATTCTTGAATTATTTAAATTTTCAATTATTTTGATATTGATCAATTTTAGAGGGACATGCAGGGGGTAATTGCTCCTTTAAGGGTTCCACTGGTGGTTAAATGGGTTTCGTACAAAATTCAAACATGGATTTTGAGACGTAGTGTGAAAATAACCGCTGTTCTTCCTTATGACTTGCAAGAACCAATTTTGTATGCGAGAATAAGTGCTAGTTACAACATCCTTCTCTCCATTTACTTATTATGCGGAAAAGCGTTTACAATGGGATTGAGGCTTGTTGTGTCGACAATCATCGAGAATGCATGGTTGGAATGCTGTTTTCACATGCGTTTACAGATCTAATGAAATCTTATCCGTCCACATTTATGCACAAAGTGATCATTACCACAAACGTAAAAACTTAGCTAACTATACAATGACGACATGGTTGTATATATATGAAGAAATGATAAAAGCAAACATTGTCGCTTATATACACAAAAAAATTTCAGATATCAATTATCCACAAAATATTACAAGATCCCAATTGTTGGATTTGTAATGTAAACAAGCAATTACAACAATTTTTTTTTCCAAACAAGACCAATGTCAAATTTTTTTACAACACAGATATTGGATGGCTTTGGGTTCTTTGGTCACTTCTTTAGGGCCATATCAATGTCATCAACGATTTTAGAGAGCTTTTCATTTAGGAAAGAAGGTCCCATAAAAGGGTCACGAGTTCCTCTTTCCACCTTGGAATGCACCTTTTGTTATCTTCCCTGGCTCGTTCTTCTCTGCAAACCAATTTAAAATGAATGCGTCATCTCACCCCTTTGCTTCACTTGGGTTCATATTTGGATCGAATATTATGGTTTCATTGGGTTCAACTAGATCTATTGAATCCAGTTTGTATTGGATTTGCATTTGGATCCAGGATCAACATGTCAGCTACACATTTCATATATGCCTTCTCATAACAAAGAAGATTTTAGTGTAGGTTCCACCAACATTTCCAATACCCCTCGACTTCCCCTCCCTCAATCTCCATCTTTATCACCTCTCTTTCTCCTCTAATATTTATCTCCCTCAATTTTAATTTCTTTGATGCATCCCCTTCGACGTTTTTATTGCACATTTCACATGTAATTGTTAGTTTTAAAAGTATTGTTTATTATAACTAATTAAATTACGCTAAAATCAAATATTTTAATAATAAATAAATTCAAACATTTAAATTACAACTCGGTTTTTTTTGTCATTAATGCTACTGCACAATCATTGTCCATGTATCCAATCGAGTCCAAATCATTAGATGGTGCATACTAGAAACATATCTCGAGTATCCTCTTTCATGTAAGCCAGTGTGATTCTTTGGGAGTATCCATGAACCTTGAGATGAGACTAACTCCATACATGATATCTGGCCTTGTGGTCGTCAAGTACATCAGACTTCCAACAAGTCTTTTGTACAAAGTTGGATCAACATTGGATCCCTTATCCTCTTTGCTTAGTTTGAGGCCCATAGCAACTAGTGTTGTTGCGGGATTGCATTTCAACATATTGAACCTCTTCAACACATCATTTACATACTTGGACTGACATATGAATATGCCTTCTTCAGATTGAGTCACTTATATGCCCAAAAAGTATTTCATCAATCCTAAATCTGTCATTTCGAATTCCTTCTTCATGGCCGACTTAAACAAGTCAATAGACAATTTTCCAGTGAATATGAGATCATCAACATACAAACACACTATTAGCATATGATCTTTATTGTTCATCTTGATGTATAGGTTTGGCTCACTTTGTTGATTTTGTTGAATCCATTTTGTAGAAAATATGAATATATTCTATTGTACCAAGCTCTCGGAGCTTGCTTTAGGTCATACAATGCCTTTTTCAGTCTACAAACTTTATGCTCTTGTCCATAAACTTCATATCCAGGTGGTTGTTGAACATAAACTTCTTCTAGAAAACCATTCAAGAATGTTGACTTGACATCCATTTGATATAATTTCCGATTATTCGAGTCTGCTATTGCTAAGACAGGTTCTAATCGTGTGTCAAATCTAGGCACTGTGCAAAAATTTTAGTGTAATAAATACCAGGTTGTGAGAACCCTTTTGCTACTAACCTTGCCTTGTGTTTTTCCACATTTCCTTCTACATTGAATTTGGTCTTATAGACCCACTTAACACCAATAACATCCTTGCCTTCTGGCAAATTGACTAAGTCCCAAGTTTGATTCTTTTCAATAGAATCAATTTCTTCATCCATAGCTTTTATCCATTCTTCACTTTCTACAACATCTTCAAAATAAATAGGATCACCTTGTGAAAACAATGCAAGATCAAAGTATAGCTCTTCATCTTGCTTATTTTGATCATATATCTCCCTAAGACTTCTTGGAAGCATTTCTGAAACAAGATTTGAGTTTCTGCTAATGTTGGATTAGATGAATCGTTATTATGTGGACTTGTAGTTCCTGCATGCCTTGAGGGTTCACCAGGCTGAAAATTTGTTCTAGGTCTCCATACTGTCCGTGGAGTAGGTGTTCTGAAATTATATTTTGAGTCGGTTCTTGGAGGGCTGCGAGGTGTTGGTGCATTATGAGGAGTTACAATTGAACTCGTGACTAGAAGGGCCGTGAATCAAGTTGTTCTTTGGAGCAAACCCTTGTGGAACCTGTTTGATTAACTTGTGCACCATTTTTTTCAACTTCATATTCTTCATGAGATACCTCTACAAAGATACATGTCTCTTTATCAATACTTCCATCCCATGATTCATTCTCTATAAAATCAACATCTCTACTAATAATAGCCTTCTTGGTGATGGGATTATACAACTTATAAGCCTTTGACTGCTCACTGTAACCTACAAAAATACATTTTTCACCTCTATCATTTAGTTTATTTCTCAATTCTGTAGGTACTAGTGCATACGCCACACATCTAAATACTCTTAAGTGTGCAATATTGTGCTTTCTTCCGCTCCATGCTTCTTGAGGAACCTTGTCCATGACACTTTTTGTTGGGCACTTGTTCGATAGGTAGGTTGCACATGCTGCTTTACGCCTAATACTCATTTTGCAAGTGTTTTGTCTTTAGTAGACTCATGGTCATTTCTATGAGAGTCCTATTTTTTCTTTTTGCTACATCATTTTGTTGAGGTGTATACCTAGTTGTCAACTACTTGTGTATTCCATTTACCTTGAGAAAATTTAAAAATTCACTTGAAATATATTCTCTAGCTCTATCTGATCTCAACACTTTGATAAAATGACCACTTTGCTTCTCTACTAGGGCCTTGAATTCCTTAAAAATATCAAAGGCATCTAATTTGTGCTTCAAGAAGTATACTGTAACCAAACTAAGCTCCCTCTTATTTTGGGTTAACTTACTCCCTTTTGTGCCTCACCAAATTTCACAAAGTTCGGGGACTCAAGGATATTTAGAAAATACTTCATCGGATAGAGAATTTATTCCCCTTTCGAGAAAATCTTGAATATCATGTTCATAACTTCGTATGTGTCATTCAAATCTCTCGTTTATCCAAAGTTCATTGTTCATGACATTTCTAGATTTAAACAAACTCAAAAATAATAAAAGTTCATTATTACCTCTTTCATAAGTACCTTACCAATCGGTATGCGTAATGAACTTCTGCAGATTTATATTATGTTGGATTCAATGCAACACATGCTATGGCAAAGAAATTACAATTGGGTAATCTACATTTGTTATTAATGCCTACAAATAACTACAAAGGTTAATGAGGTTGAATAAGTCTGGCCCAATAAGTTAAGAGAGTACCTATTAGGCTTCTTAACAAACCAATGGAAAACAAGAATATATGTATTGTATAGAAGGTTGAACAATCGATATAATGTCTAAAGGTTACTTATTTCATAGCCATCGTTGGCTCTAGAAATGACAGAAAAGCAATTTTCCCGGAGGCATGTTTTCTAAATAATTTTGACCTTTCTATGAAACCATGGATCCTTTCTTTCAATCCCACCGATGATTTTCCAAGTACAGTTCATGTATCTTCCTTTGCCTCACAGTGAGTTTTGGGTTGAAGCCTCTTTGAGAAGAATAGGGAATACTATTGGTGAATATATTGTTGCTTTAGAACTAACTTGGTAGCCAGATATCTTATTACATTTCAACACTTACAATTGGTCTCAAGGACATTTTTTAAATACATGCATAGGCTAAGTTACAGATTTAACCAACACACAAATGTTAAAATTTAAGATAGATTTGTATCTGATTACTCAATAGAATTTCTATATTTAAAACGTCCTCACTAACTATTCCATGTAAATGGAGATGACCTAAGATTACTTATATTTAATATCAAACCTATAAACTTCGGATTATGACTCTAACAATTCCTCTTGTAATCCAAAGTTAATACATCCATAATGATTCAACAAATAAAAGAAACAACCATGCAGTCTTCAGATATTCAACCACATATCATGCTAGATGAATACAAGAAACCACTACTTGAAAATCATCTTCAACGTCTCCACTATTCTGAAAAGAGAATTTTGAGGTTTTTGCTTTCTTGTTGTTGGAGATAACACAACTGAAACTTCAACACTAACAAGAAGTTGTAATTTTCTTTGTATCTGATGGCAAAGAGAATCATGAACCAAAAATCACAACATCACTCCTACACATGATGCCCCCATGTGATGTGAAGGATATCATTCAAAAGATCATCTTTTCCCGATCAATTCTCTCAAATACACAAACAAAATAGCGAAGGTTGTCACTGAGTCAACCAGGTTCATGATTTGCATATGGATGTCAACTTCTTCACACAAACATGAGATAAAATGAGGGTTTTTGTGTGGTTTACCCTCAACCACCTTCAAAACAAACGATTAAAACACAATATTGCTGGTGTGTTTCTTTGAACACCCAATACCTGCATCATTGCCATCATCAAAGGCTGTCAAAACTTCATCTTCATCTTTAGCAATTTGGACAGAACCATTCATTTGTTTAAGGCATAATTTTTCACACTTGTAATTTGTCACACTTCACTATTGTTTTTGTCACGTATTCCACCACGACCACCACTTTAGAAGTTTCTTCCTCAAACAAATTATATCCATTTAAGCATTGACCACACCGTACTTAAATGACCTTCCAATTCTAGACAACATCCTTTCAAATAATCATTTTAAGGATAATATATCATATCCATCAACATTTCGCACACTACAATGTTTTTCAAGGGTCCATATTTCTCTTTATGTAAAGAATCAAACTCATGCACAAATTTATATATATTGATACTTTTTTAAAATATTTTTTCAAAGCAAAATCAATAACCTTTATATGACAGATTTCCATACTCATCCCTTATTTAATTCCAAACCCAAATAACATGAAATTATCCCAAACAAGTGTGTTTCCAAGGTTTTGTGTTATAGTCATCACTTAAAATGTTATTTTAATATGTTTCGCATCCCTTAAGACTGACATCTACAACATACAAATGATTATGCAACCCTTTCACACAAAGTGTCCACATGCTAGATCCATTGCAAACAATTGCTTGCATAGAGGCGTGCCCACACCCCTATTTCTTCCTCAAACACAATGTCTTTGTATGACACCTTCTACACATAATTAGAAGTGAAAAACAAATGTGGAACTCAATGAACAAGTATTATGCTTGTGTTATTTGATTCATGAGCTTTCTTAACTTACAACGATATAAACTCCTCGGTGCTTCCTACACTCGTAAAGACTTCCAAAGAGACTACTGAACTCTGCCATCTCAGTCATGTTGTATTCAACTTAGAACCGCTCTGCTCTTGACTACCTTCTATGTACTTCCTAGAGTCCTCATATGGCTACGATGGAGCAATGAAACTAAAATTGAAGGGAAAAAAATCGATGGGGTGCAAATGTACATAAAATGCAATTTACAGGTGTAAAGTCAAATTGCACAAGCTTAGCGTGTGTCAAAATGGGAGGTTTAGGACAGGGTATGGATATCCATCAAAGCATAATCGTAAATGAATTTTATTCAGATGTGGTAGTTGCAAATTCCCTTATAGACATGTATGCAAAATGGGGAAGCATATACAAGGCACGTGGACTATTTGATAAAATGTCTTAGAGATATGTGGGGTTATGGACAAGCTATTGCGTTAGAATGGGAACATTAACACATGGTATGGACAACCATCATAGCATAATTGGAAGCGTTTTGGGGTGTTTTCGTGAGTAGGTGGGTTAAGGTTCAAATGGAAATGAGATTAATGTAAAGTAGAGGAATGAAAAGATACTTGGGTGTAGTTGGATTAGAAGACCTAAAATGGTAAACAATTGCCTTTGGAGATAAAGGAAACAAGATATTTTTGCGAATCTGGAAGATGATTAGAGTACTAAAGAAAATGTCTACAACTATGACATAATGTGGATTTACTTTGTTTGTTTTTTTTCCTTATATAGGAAGATCATGAAATTTATAAATAGAAATTGGCTTATTTGCCATGTGTCATACACTGATGCATTTGCTTAAAATTAAGAGCATACCACCTAACCATATATGAAATGCAAAAAGTTTGTGGTGGTATAAGATAATGGCTTGAAATTGACCTTTTAGAACTTTGTATTAAACCATGTAGAATTAGAAATGATATAGAAATTTAATTTTTGTATGGGCTGAAGCCACTTTTTTATTTACTACAATATGGAGAAAAAAAGTCTATATGAATGAAACAAAAGAACAAAACACTACTATTCATGTTGTTACTGGAAGCTTACGATATGTATAGACATTGTGGGAGAAGTATAAGTATAATATTAACAAAGGTGAATGCTTTTTCAGCTTTGACACTTTTCCCATAGTTGGTGCTTTGTAAATGTGATGAAGCTTTAATCAGAGTGTTTGTAGTGTTGGGCCTAGGATCCTTTTATGAGATAGCAAGTGAACGCCTTGTGAATCCGTTTTTGAAGCATATCGTTGTAGGCTTTTTCTTTCATTTTCTTTTGTGTAGTTTCCGCAGCAACAATTGTTTGTTGCAGGATTTGTTGCGTGCCTCTTTGATTTTTGTTGTGTAGAGTACATGCTTACTATGGTGGCTTCTTCCATTGTTGAAGTAGTTTGGTATTGAGAGTCTACAAAATCACACAATAGGTGTTTCAGATAATTGGCATCGATGGCTCTTGGTCCAACCAGCTAAAGTGTAAAAGTTATCTACCATTGCAAATCACCTTACATAAGAAATTCTAAGTTTAAATACAAGGAGAAAGTACAAACTGTGTACATTAGAATAGGTGTTTAAAAATAAATATGATGTAGTTGAGAAGGGGAGGTTCCTAAAGTTTAGACAAATGTAAAAACTGGTAGTTATTAAGACCTAAAATGCGAGAATATGCATAAAGAATTCTAAGGCAAGAACCCAATATGCATTTAGGTAAAATATATATGAATACTTTGATGCGAAAGAGGTTTCACAATTGTGTAGAAATTTGAAAGAAAAATAGTATTATAAATATAAATAGTAGATAATGCCTAGAAATTTGTCACGATAATGAAAGCAAATTTCTTTCAGTATGATATATTTATGAGGGCATTTCTAAATTTCAAACAAATGTAAAACAACGCATGATAGTTAATAAGCCTTAAAATCTAGGTTTGCCCATAAATGGGCCTAAGGTAGAAAGCCATTTTGTATTGTAATGGGTGGTATGTTAACATCCAGGTGAAAAGAATTCAATTAAGATATATATGAATACAGGCGGGCGTAGGTTGTAGAGTAAGTATGTACCTATGTGTGTGCAAAGGTAGGCCATGTTTTAATTGTGCTTGTAGTATTGATTGTGTCATGTTTTTCTTCTTATATCCGCTTGTAGCGAGTAAATGAGAATGCCGGGGAAAATGCAGAGGTCGACAAGGTCTTGAACTCGAGACAAAGTCAGCTGTGTGAAGGTCGAGCCTTGCCATTCTTTGCGACCAAAGTCGATGGTAGTTTTTTCAAGAGTTAGTCCCTATGCTTTATGAATGGTTTAACACCCACGTCATTTTTAAAGGTACTATCGGTGGTTGCTTCTTGTGTGTTGGTGATTTTCCACAGGTTCGACCTCTCATGTTTGTTCGACTTTATCTATTGTGGATCGGCATGTTAAGGCTCCTCATCTTGTGTTTATTATGTAATGTTACCAACACATTTGTAGCATAGAGATGCGTTGCGGTTTGGAAGGCTGCTTGTTCTGCGGGGTTGATGTATGTAGGGGTCCTCGACAATAGAAGATTCCAATCTTGCTTTGTAAAGCGTGTTTTTGACATTAAGTAGTAGACTTCGGAATGTGTGGTTGCGGGAGTCGGTGCCTTGTTGGCGAAAGTTAGCGATAAGCATGACCGTAATTCCGAAAAGTGACCATAACATGTGGCCGTAGGTGCGAGAATGTACTGAGGAGTATCTTTAATTGGAGGTAGCTGAGCTAGGTCACCAACTAGAATAATAGAATGACCTCCAAATAACCTATATTCTTGTAGCGGGGAATGCTTCCTTCGGTGTGTATTTATGTTGGATAGCGAGTTTGGGGTTGATGAAACTCATTTCATTGATAAGTATGTATTCCACATCTATCATGGCCTGCTGAAATGTAGTGAGGGTTTGGCCTCGAGAGAGGGTAACTTCAGATATTGGTATGTGTAGGCTAGTATGTATTGTGGTGCCAGAGATGTTGAATGCTACGAGGTCTATTAGGGCTAACAGGAGTAAATGAATGACACAGAAGTTGGTGAGTGAGTGGAGTGCCCTTGAAATTTACCGGTGCAATTGTTCCTTAAATTATTATGTATAATGGTGAAATGTGTGGTGTTGCATTTGTGTGGGCTATGATTCTCTGTAATGCTTCTTGTTTAGCTCGTTGATAAGTTATGAGCATTTATAATGGGTAGAAGGACTGTGCAACAAATTCGGTGGTTGTATGTGTAGTTTCTATGAAAGCCACCATGTTTCGTGTGGTGGTTTCCAACGGTGGCTTGTGGCCAGTGAGGCAGTCAAATCAAAATTGCACTTCCCAAGCACGTCTAGGTCATTGATGTCTGATCCATGTAGGATATAATCTAGAGAACACCTCCCACTCGTCCATTTAACTTGTGGCGGTTTCATTGGGGCTTCTTTATCGAGCTAGTGATTGGACTTTTTCTTGGTTGGTGGGGGCCCCGGGCGTTGTATGTGTCATACTGGTAGGTTGGTGAGAATACGACCCACCGAATCTGAGTGTTTACGGGCATGTGCCAATGTTGTATGGAATACCATGGAAAGCCTTGTATAACAGGAGCTCGGTAAAACAAAAAGTGTCATATGAAGGCGAACCAACGGTAGGGGTGGATACTGATACGGGAAACACTCTAACAATAGCTGCTTTGATCGTTCTTTCCACGGTTGGCCTTTCCTACACTTATTGTAGGCCCATGATCGGCGGTTTCTATTAAGCGGTGGGCGTCGAGAGCGGGGGTGCACTATGTAGGCATCTATAAATGGTGTTGTACAATCTCGATTGGGATGGGGTCACGTGAAATTTTCATGTAGATGGTTTTTCCCATGGATAGTGTAATGAAAGCTCAGCTACATACGATAAGTGGCAATTTTAGTAGCATGTGGCAGGTTTCTTGTGCACCAATATCCCATGTAAGCAATTGTTTCATAAAAGAGCTTGTTGTATGTTGTGTTAACATTTTTTCCAGTGTTGTAAATCATCGTCATTGTAATTAATGAGCATATGGTGATACGTTTTTGACTTGTGCTCGAATTTGGATGCATAAGTATTCCTATGTATTTCAAAACAACATGGCACGAAACTATGGGTTGACAATCGATGTTGTACGCCAGGATGTTAACATATCTCTGTTGTGAATATTTAACTTTGTCATCATTACGAGTGGAGTATACATTGCGTGTCCTGCAAGTGCGTAGGCATATGGTGGATACTAGTTTACCGGCCATTGACATTCGTACCTACATAGTAATTTGTTGCCTTTCCTTTCACGAAACATGTAGTGGTAGTACATTTGGTGTGCCATTGAACACAATTAGCCAAGACTGCATAGTCACTTTTGTCGGTAGGCGCAACTAGTATTTCGATGAAATCGGCAAACATGGATCATCAATTCTTTGTATGGGGCATGCAGGAAGCAACCAGGAAATTTTTAAGAGGGTTCCAAGCTGTGACTTGATTGTCGAAGAATGATTTTTTAACATGTACGGCGTGGGGGTCTTCCCAGTCTAATGTGTCCATGTCGGGAATGTTAGTGATCTATATGAAACCATGAATATGTGTGGAACCTTTATGTTTTCATTCGAACTTGATATAGTAAATGTTAGCATGCAACATGTTGAAGAACATAGACTGCAATAGCTTTTCCCTAAGCTTTAAAAGTTACATGGGGTTACTTGTACCATAAGTCTTTTGTGTGTAGGTGTTTTTCCAAGATTTCTTTATGGAAGATTACAAACCTCGCAGCTATGTATGTTGTTATCAAGTGCATATATGTAATGATGTTATGGTTTCTCCATTTTTATCTTGCGAGAGGGGGGGGGAAAGGGCCTGACATGAGGCAATGGAGGTCTAGCCATTTAGTATCGGCAACACTGAGGGTGAAAAATAAGGTTGGCGTCCCTAGTTGGAAAATCATGTCGGAAAGTTTGTTTTTGCATTGTGTTCGAAAGGAACGGGTACCTATAAGGTGAGAGGCGAACGCATGAGGTGGTTTACTATTTGTTCATCCGGTAAGCTTTCCAAAAGTGTATGGAGGTGCTGCTTGGCTATTATAGGTGTGTTGTATTCGATCTTTTGTTTTATAAAAACAACATAGATGGCCTTTGAATTTTGTGGTGCATCATAAGGTTAAGAAAAAAATAATGGAACCGAGGATGGCTTCCAAATCGGTTGTCATGGTAATGCATTAGATGAAGAGCATATTCATGCATTTTGATCTCTATGGGGCGGGCTTGGTGAAACATAGTTGCACCTGATGGGAATAGAGTTGGGAAGGCCATAGAAAATAATCCCTCTGTTGAATATTCGTTGATGGGAGTTGAACTTATCTGGGGCCAATCAATTGATGGTGGGTGGAGTGGCTAGTGCGTAAGCCCTAATTTGGGAAACCTTTGTATGGGTAGGAGGGAGTCTTGCAACAAATGATGTTGCAAGTGTTGGGTCTAATGGTTTGGGGTCAGCCTCATGTGTTTCATTGATAGGAGGCTTGGCAAAGTGGTTTTCTCAAGTATATGGGGCAGGTTATTGAAGATATTAGTTGTTGGTATGGGTAAACTTGCAAGGGTGGATTCATCTATAAGGACGTCACTATAGTATGGGTCATGTAGGATTTTGTACGAAAGTGCATTTCGGACATGGTCCCTACTCACAAAACACTCATAAGATTTTCCTTCCACGCCTAATCTTTTGAGGATTAGGATGTCTAGGTTTTGGGGGCGGTGAAGTAAGAAGCGTAATATGGAGGTAATGTCTTGGGGAAGCTAATGGTGTGGCCGGTATACATGTATTGGCCTCCACGGGCATGTGTCACTTGCAATAGCGGGGCTACTCTAGCAATAAGCATTTCCTCAACTTGGGTTAAATTTGCTAGTTCTACGGGTTGGGGGCCGGGGTCCATATTATTCCAAGAGGAAAAAGCTGTTCCTGTTTTCCATAGGAGCATCTACGACAACTAACTCCACCAAAAATGAGCCTTGTTTGCATTCCTGGGTAGCATTCATTGTAAATAGAACAAGATTCGCCACGAAGAAGGGATTCTAAGTGGGCTTGAAATGTGTCTTTGAGCGTTGTGTAGATCTCGCATTTCCGGCTTCTGTCCGGTGAGTGTACGAGTAATCAAGAAACACGAGACCATGTCGGGTATACAAGGGCTTAGTACCTTGGAGATGGAGATGAATGATACGGCGCAAAGAAAGCAGATACATGATATCAAGAAGCTAGATCTGCAAAACTAAACCAGATAAGATTAGAACACAATATGCGGGGGTTCTGGACGGTGTCGGTTCCAAGAGGATTTCAACTCCCTTGGAGGATGTCAACCCCCGTGTCAGACAAGATAATAATAGATCGTGAACAGTAGTAAAAATGACAAGCAATTGAAATAAAAGAGTACTTAGCTTATGTCCTGCTTATGGAAATGAACCGGGCATCAAGATGACAAGATAATGAACCATGGCAGAGATTTCTCCTTCAAATGGGAAGAACTTAGTTAAGCTCTTCCTTCTCTCTAAAAAAAGGTATCCTCTTTCTCTTTAAACTATATTTTGTTCTCTTAAAAATATATATTCTTTTTGAAATATGGGGAAAACCCTTATTTATAACTTAGATATGAGACTAAATTACAGGTTAGATGATACCCAGGGTGTAGTAAAGTAACTTGAGTTAGGGATATGATGTGATCAATGTGGGTCCCATAATTTGACTTATTAGGCAAAGTGGGGGACATGATTTGAATGGGGGTGAGATAAAGATTTCATTTTTAAAAAAAGTGTCGAATGGGTGCATTATGAATTAAATAATTTGTGAGAGATGGGGGATGATTCCAAAAATTGAATTATCAAATGGGTCCATATGGAGCCCATTGATAATCAATCAAATAATGTGAGTAAATAGATAGGATTTTATTTAATTTAAGAGAAAGAGATGCGAGAATGGAATTAGCGTGTATATTATATTATTAGGGGCATTTACCCAAAAATAGGTGTCTACATTTTCCCCTTTTTGTTGAGTGGTTTGCGATAGCAAGCCATGAGACAAAAACAAAAAGGGTTAGATGAAAGATATGTCCGAGGATGGATGAAGACATGACCAAAGGCAAGATGCCCTAGGCAAAAAGGGTAATCGCAATGAAAAAGTAAGATGACTTCAATATCACATCGGTATGAGGAAAATTGACTCTCAATAGACAGACGACAACGTTCTACAGACTAGTGAGTGGGTGAAGACCACTGCAGTATGGATGTAAACCAAGATGACCAATGGGTCATGGGAAAACATCAAAATATGTGCAACTAAATGCAAAAAATGTGCATAATCCTTTGTCTGCGAGGAATCATGTGAAAAATCATGCGTCCACAAAAGGGACGTGGATGAAGATAATGATGCCCAACACAGGGCATGAGAAGGACAAATATGAGTTATATGCGTTGACAAGTACAAGGATGAAAAGGCACCCCAACATAAGACATATAGATGTTGAAATAATCATAAATGTGGACAAGATGAGCAGATAGGATAGAAAGGATGAGATAAAATGCCTTAAAAGGATAATAAATATGATGACAATCATGTTTTATAGGAATGATGCATAAGTGTTAGCAAATTAGAAGAAGAAGAAAAAAAGAATCTTACTTCTTCGATAAGTATGATAAAGATACTTTTGTGACAAAACAAAAGCAGAGAAAATATTCATGGAAGAGAACAAGATTAGATAGGTGATGGCCATTATGGTATCTTCCAAGACAAAAATGTCAAAAGAAGATGGGAAGATATTCTTAGAAATGGATATGATGATGTCCCTGCGAGAGGAATGACGAAGATAAAAGATATGACATGGTTCTTAAAAAGAGAAGAGGTCAATGTGGCAAAGAGAAGAACAAGAACGGTAATGAAAGGGATGGATAACGATACATAAACAGAGAAACATTGGCATTGACTATGAATGCCAAATGTAAGGGATGTTGAGAAAGAGAAAAGGGAATAGATAGGAGGATTGGTTGATTATGAGAAGAGCAAGAAAGATTGAATATGAAGGTGACAAGGATATGGAATAGAGGGATGAAGATGGAGGAGGAGAAAATAAAGAGTGAAAGGGGAGGAAGAAGATAACAAAGAAGGATTATAGAAAAGGGGGAAAGGGACAAACAAAGAGAGACAAAAATAACAAAGAGAGGATGAAATCATGAAAAAGGGAGAGAGTTATTTAAAACGAAAGATGTGATGAAGATTGGAGCAGAGGAAAATAGAGAGGTAATGGAAAACGAAAGAGATGATAGAGAAAAGAAAATTGAAGGAAATAGATCATAGTGAGGAAATCCAAGGCAAAGAATATGGAACTGACCGCATGGAAATGCATGTGGATGATGAGATGATAAAGGAAATGGGATAACGTTGAAGAGTCAAGTTTTCGATGGGGAAGTAAGGAGGAAGTGCGAGGTAAAATGGGAGAAGGACAATGTAGAGGAAGTAAAATAAGATGAAGATCAGAAAGGAGGAGAAGACAATGAAGAAAATTATGCTGAAGGAAGTGAACCAAGAATGAAGATATTTGGTAAAGAGTGAGAAGCATAAGGAACGTAAAGAGAAACTTGAGGGAAGGAATGACATCGATTGGAAAAGAAACGGAGATGCATGAGATGAGGATATGTTGATGACGAGAAAATAGAGAGAAGGTGTATGATGAAGACAATGAAGAAATTGGCAAGGAAGAATGGAAGATGAGAGAGGTGGCGAGGAAAAAGAAAGGATGGGATAGGAGAGGCAATGCCAGTGAATGGATGTTAGGAGAAATCCACCGATAATGATTAGTAGGAAAAGATGAGACAAAAGATAAGACAAGGGAGAAAGTAAATGAAGAATGAGAGGAGGAACGCCAATGAAGGGATGTTAGGAGAAGTCCTCCGATAATGATCAGAGGACATAGAGGAAGGAAGGAATGAAGATAGAATGGAGGAGGTCAAAGAAAAGGATTCAAGCTGTGCAGAATGGGGATGAGTGATTTTTAGGAGAAGTCCATCGATAATTACTAGCGCGAAATGGAAGATGATGATGAAAGAATGTTAGAGAGAAGATCAATGACAATGATGGGTAAATATGGGGGTAGATATGTGGGATAACTCTAGAAGACATGGAGTGGAAAGAGTAAAGAAAGGAGGGATAATGATGTGTAGGAAGATGAAGACGAGGAGAGGATGCAGTGGATGAGAATGAATGAGAGAAAAATGAAGAAACAAGACATGAAATGAATGGAGAAGCAACGGTTAAGTAAGATTACCCAGTGACGGATGATGGAGATGAAAAAGGGACTAGTAGGAAGTGGTGTTTATGAGAATGAAAGAGGAGGTGAGAGGATGTGATGATGGGGAATGATGAGAAAATGTAGATGGAGAGAATGTGGGGTAGTGGGGGAGTGCAGGATGACAAATCATGCTTAAGAGGGACTCTTAAGTAAGATCGCCATGCTGTAGGAGGATTTAAGTAAGATCACCAAACCGGCAGTGATAATATGGAAGGAGAAAGACAACATTGTATTAGATGCAGGTGTGGAAGGGTTGGTTGGAATGGATGAGTATGATGAGAGGCGAGAAGACAAAAGATGAGGAAGAGATGATGGGAGATGGAAGGATCAGATGGCCAACCATTCTTAAGAGAAACTCTTAAGTAAGATTGCCTTGCGACGGAGATGGTTAAGTAGGATCGCCAAACCGAAGAAGAAGAAGAATGATGAAAATCGAGAAGTGTATACCAAAATGGAACAAGAGATGAAAGGAGGTGATAACAATGTGATAACAAGGAAACAAAGGAGTGTGACATGAATGGATGGAGGAACATATGTAGTGTAGATGGAGAGTGTAAGGGCAATCCTTAACTGGGATGCCCACATGGTAGTGATGATGTAAGAGTGTTAAGTGGAAAATGAAGAGTGGAAAGACGTTGTGGTGGTGATTGTTTCTGAAAGAAAATGTGGAGAAGCTTAAACATGGAGGATCCAATAAGATATACCTTAACTAATTCTCTTATATGATGGTTAATAAGATGCAATTACAAATAAAAAGCACAAGATTTCAAAATTAGAGAAACTCAAGAGGAAATACTAATCTTGTGAAGATATTTGTAACAATAACAACATCTGACAACTCAACATACAAGGTGAGAAGGATGATGTGTATAACAAATAAATAACAAATTACTAATATAATAATAATTACAAATGTAATTATTATGTTGAAATGTAATGTCTACACAATGTAATGATATGGTAGATAATTCTATCATTCTCGTAAGGTGTTTGGGATCGAAAATCCACACTCCAAGTATGCTTTAGCTCACCCCGTGCCTGGCTGTCTAGCCTCTGCGTGACTTTGTCCAAAAGAAATGCTCTTCCTTCCATGGTTTTTGAACATGAAAGCGCTTACCACTGCATTGACGTGATGGTAGATCATCAAAATTCCCAATGTGAAATTGGATGTTATCTTTATCCTCCCACAAACCCTTTGGATGAGATCCATGGAACATGACTTAGCTGCGTTGCTACTTTGTTCACCACTATGCTTATACATTAGGGAATTATGTAACGAAACACACTCATGCATATCTCAAAACGCACAATTGAAGATATATATAAAAAAATTCACATTACTTCCTATAAGAATAGTAATTTTCTTAATTGTAGTCTTTGTCATTGATTTGCCATCAATTCTTGAATAGCATAGGGTAAATGAGGAAGCTTTCCTTAACTAATGTTTTGGTTGCGTTTGGGAATGGAACATTGGTATGATTCCCCCAAATGTGAAATTCTCATTTCAATAGAAATTTCAGAAAGGGAAAAATGGATTGTAGTTGTATCATAACTAGATCTTGATGTCTTGATCTTAGTGATCACCATTGCTGTATTCATAGAATCTTCCAATGAAGTACCAATAATCTTCTTCGTGCTAGTCTCTTATACAATTCTTTTCGGTATTAACAATATAATCAATTGAGGTAAGATAGTTTTATTTTCGGTCTAAAGCCATTAGAGTTGAGATTTCTTTTCCGGTATCGTAAAAAGGATAGCCACTCATGTATACGGGCAAACTTGTCGTATGACTCAGAAAATAAACCCCTAGAAAATCATATACTCACACCATGCATAGCCAACGGTTCTGCGTGGCCTTCGTTGTGATTCTCCTAGAGGTCATTTTTCGACCTCCTTCCTCCAAAGCCTCCTTCCTCCATCACATGATGTTGCTTACTTAAATGTTTTCTAGATAGTCACGTGAGCATTGTGATTTATTCTTCTCTCTCTCCACAATGTGAAACACACACATTTCAATGCAAGATATCAAGATGATAAGGTCTAGTGAAAGTATAGAAAAAATAGACAAATCATTTTATTTGATATGCCACATATCTTGATAACAATATGATTCGGGTTGGAGGCTGATGTGAGGTTTGTATGGGGATGTGATAGTTTTATTTGACAAACCACCTCATGATTCATTCCTCAACTTCAAATACATTGTGGTGGATATAAGATAATTCGAGTTGTAAAATCTTTCAAATATATTAATTCCCAAGTTGATATACATGCAATAAGTTATTTCATTATTTAGAATAGATTTACAAATGAGGAGACATCCTACAAGTAGTTAACAACATTTCATTGAATTTTTTGTCTTTTTACCAATGACTTATTAGTTTAGTCCAAACTAGATATTCTAAATAATTGTAGTGTTGGCGATTTAGTTCAATAGTTTCATCACGGGATAAAATAAAAAATAGAGAGTTCATATATGGAATAATGCTACATTAAACAATTAGTTTACATTGATTTATATTTTCCTTGTATGAAATCACGGGATGAAAAAGAATACGTATATCTTGTGGACTCAAACACAACTATTAATTGCCAATAAGCTCACATAACCAAAAATTCATAATTGGATTGAAACAAGGAGTCCTCAAAAAAACTCACAATTAAGAGGATTGAAATCAAAAGATGACAAAAGCGATTACATTTTGGTGGACAAATACAAGATCTATCAAAAATAATACTCTGACATATTGCTTCCAATGATGTTATGCCAAAATCATTGATAAATATCCGCATGTTGTGATATGAATTGAAAGAGAGTAAATGTTCGGACTTGTGAGATCCTTTGGTCCCAAAATCCATTGAATTTGCGGAGATATTCTCACTAACATAAAACCAACTTAAGAATTCAAGTTGAAAATCTACTAGTAAGATACTGCGAGAAAAAAAAGAAAGTTATTTCTAAATATACGAGAATCGAAAAGGCATACGACTACCTCGGATACTAGGGATTGATAAGATGGTCATGAATGTGGAACATGACATGGATCCATCTCACCACGAACTTACGGTTGAACGGATCCACATGGAGAAAAACTATATGCCCAGAGATTCGATGAATGGATACATCAATGCATCTTCGAATTATCATAGCTTAGGGCATAGTATTTTCCCCTTAATATTCTAATCCTCCATGGTGTGTTCCTCCAAATAATATTTGGACACGTTTATCCTAATTTACAATATTAAACACGGAATAATAATATACTTTGATTTCCGATGATTTACATAAGATCGCCCATTACAAATATATAGGCACATAGTTTCTTATAAATTTCAAACTACTCTACTAAGAAATACTAATCTCGTGAGTTGTTTGTAACAACACACACAGGTTAACCTTCCACGGAGAAGGTCACGAAAATGGTGATTGTTTAGTTGTTTTATATAACTAATAACAAATTACTAATATAATAATAATTGGACCAAATGTAATTATTATCTACACAAATGTAAATACTAATTCCTATTCAAGATGTTTGTGGTGGTGATCATCATCTTTGAAAGAGGAAATGGTGGAGAAGCTTCCATTAGTGGGAGGATCCAAGGAAGAAGATATACCTTAACTAAGGTTCTCTGGCTATATGGATGGTTAAGCAAGATTTTCAAACTAAAAGTGGAAGAATAAAGAGGTCAAGAGGAAAGACAAGAAAGATAGTTGGATTTCCACGCTCGAGGGGACAAAAATGTGATCGGATGATGTGGAGACAAATGGTGATGAGTGGACATGAAGAGCAAGGATCAATGGATCAAAGATGGTGTTGAACATGTTGAGAGATAAGGATTTGCGGGATAACAACTTGCCTTGAGAAGGACCCTCAAGTAGGATTCATAAACTGCTGAAGTGATCAAGTAGAATTCATTAACCTAAAAGTGTATTTTTAAAATGCATTCATAGAAATGATGGATAGATATAACATTCATAGTGTGAAATTTGATGTGATTTATATAAAAGATGATTTGGAGTGAGATGAATGGAACATAGTAGTAGCAAGGGTGTATAGGGAAACTATTTTCCGAATTGGATTAGAGATAAATGAGAAAGGGGACCACTCAAGGCATTGCACTTATAGCCAATAGCAGGTGTTAACACATAACCAATGATACTTAGTTATACCAAAAGATCATGAGGGAAATATGGATGAAAAATGCTCATAATCCTAATGTTGACATGACAAAGTGATTGAAGATGTAACTTGTATGCGGGAAGAGGGATCTCCAAAGGTGGTGTTCTTAAGTCTATGTCCCAGATCTAAAAAGGGAAAGAACAATAGTAAAATTTTGATCAATGTGGGAAGCTTTCGGAAAATGTTGATAAAAGGAAGGTTGATCAATGCGGAAAACCTTCCAAATGCCATAATAAAAGAGTAGCCATCCTTCTAGGGTATGGTCTACTTTATACATAATATGGATGGCAAGAATAATATATATGATAGCTGTCCTTCGAGGGATCAGTCTATTTCTCTTGATTTTGCTTTTGATTTTGATTTGCATTTTTTTTTTTTTTGCATGAACAAGCTGTCCTTCGAGGGATCAGTCTATTTTTATAACTTTGATTTTGCCTTTTACATACTTGAATTTTAACTTTACATGGGGAGAGCTAGGGATAGCTAAGTAAGCCACTTAAGATGGGATAAGGAATGTACAAGAGACACCCTGGACCCTTTGCATGGCTGTAATAGGAGAACGAGAAGGTAATGGATGTAATGGTTAAAGGATCACATCAAAGTAGTGAAGGTAGATCGCATAAGTCAGATTATTATAATGATAAATGGAAGGGGATAAAGATGGCAGAACAATCTAAGGATGTAACTAAGTTCTCATTGGTAAATATGCTAACAATAGATTGGTCATAAGTGCATGCATTAAGAGGTCACGTATGTTCTGGTTTACCACTAAGAGAGGAAGACCATGAAAGTTGCTGAATAAGATGAGATGATAGACAAACGAGGAAACAAAAACTAACAAATATGACCACAATGGTGGAATTAGATGAAAATAAATGATGATATAAGAGACATAAACATAGAAGGACAATCATGGCCTCAAAGAAGGGCTTGATGAAATAAATGATGTCCCAAAAGAGACACTCATATAGCCACAATGGTGGACTTGAAATAGATGGTGCCCCGGAACTATAGAGTGGACTTGAAAAAATGGTCCCTCAAAGGGCGAACAAGGCCTGGAGGGCTTGAGAAAAAGATGATACAAACATAAAAGAACAAATATGGCCTCAAAGGAGGACTTAGAATGAGATGAGGATTTGGATATAATTAATTTAGATTGGATGGATGTGAAGAAAGTAAACAAAACAATGTCAAAGAGCGAAGTCCCCAATATTTGTAAGGGATGCTCAGAGGCAGGAATATTATTCCCATGCTTAAGTGTGAAGAAGGAAATGGAAATTGTTTCAATGGTTAAATAATGGTTAAATGTGAAGAGTTTAGATGAGATTGTTTTAGATTTGGATGGGGTAAACGATTGGAGACCACAAGTGTGTTTAGTAAGATAAGCGGCATTGATGAACAATGGAGGGCATTCCTTAGGAGGAATGACATGGGCTGGATGGATATTAAGGGATGATGTGGATGGAGGGATCATGGGAGATCTGACAGATGGGATATGGATTGGATTCAAGGTAGATGGAGAAGGAACTTTCCCCTGAATGAGGAAATCATCTTTCTCAATAAGGTTGTGGACGATTGACCGAAAGGCCTTACAATGTTTGATGTCATGACCTAGGGTATGATGATAAGCACAACTGCAATTAGGATTGAACCATGATGGCTTGGGACCATAGGATTAAAGGCTTTAATAGGAGGAAGTTTGATGGTAGATGTTTGAGTTAAATGTCGAAATATGTCTGCGTATGACCCCATTGAAGTGTCATGGGGAAGGTAACTCTTGTGGGTTTTGATAGGATGTCTCGCTTGGAGTTAGGAGAAAATGTAGATGTAGATTGGATGTGTGAATTTATGTTTTGGAGGACAAATCAAATTTGGTTGAAGGATGATATTGTTTGGATGTGGATTGATTATTGCAAGATGTCATAGATGGAAAAACTGATCCTGACATGGATGTTGTGGCATTGGATTGTTGAGAAGAGGAAAACCTAAATGTTTCCAAGGATGCACAGGGGACTGTCAGGATGTTTGCCCCGAGCCTTAGAATTCAACCGAGAAGATTTACCTCTAACAGGAATGACAATAATTTCAACCGAAAGATCTAATAGCGGTGGTGTGGTTATTAATGGAGAAACTGTTCTAAAACAAGATGAAGATGTTAATGAAGAGATAGGTGTTTGTATGATGTGATTAATGATATCTATGTGAGACATGGATTGTTTTTGTTTTGGCATGGAAAGAGATGATTTTGTAGAGGGAGAAGGTAAAGCATATTTATTTGATTTAGGTGGATGTGTTGGTACAATAGGTGATTTAAGGGTATATTTGATAGGGTTGCAGATCGAGAGGATTTGGTTGATGTGATAGGAGGATTGGGTAAAGAATATTGGGGTAAAACTAATGATGTGGCCACGGGAAGGTTGTCAAGGTAGAGATAGGTGGACTTGTTGATATGATAGGTATAGGGGTTGTTGGGATAGATAAAGATGTAGGAACTTTTGGAATATGTGGAGATGTGAGTGACGTGATATGACGATGGAGTAGACCTTATGGGTAATGGTAATGTAGCAAGTGCAGGGACATTTTCGGATGTAGAAGTAGAATGGACTGGTTGTTTCATAAATGTTTCGAGGGGTAAGAATGATATTTTTGATAAAGGGATTGATGTCGAAGATAGGGTTGCAAGGGTGCATGTTGTAGAACTGGGTTTAGTTGGGATGGTTGTGAGCAATATAGGTGTAGTAACAGGTGTATTTGATGAAGATGTCGGTGAATGAATAGGTGTGAGAGATGTAGGGATATGTGTGGATATGAGTGGAGCTGAAATAAGTGCTAAGGATGAATCTAATGTGGTAGATTGGGGTATGTTTGAAGTGGCGAAATGGATGATATAGTTGAATTTGATGTGGATGTGGCAAGGATAGGAGAAGGTACAAGTTCAGCATAAGTAGTGAAAGTTGATGTAGGTGTGACAGGTTTTGAATAAGAGATGGGAATAATGTCCACTGTGGGAACATGTGGAGTTGGTGATAAGATGGGATCTTGATTGATAGTGTCAACCATACAAGCGTTTGATAGTTGAGATGTAAAGGGGGTGACGTGATTTGTTGGTGGTTGATTAGTTTGTGTAGTGGAGGTATCAATTTGGATATCCCCTTGATTTACAAGTTGTTGGACACAATCTTTGAAGGAACGACATCTCTCAATGTCATGACCTTTGACTCGATGATATTTACAAAAGTGGGCCTCGTGATACCAAATAGGCTTGGCTTGCGAGTTGTCTATGGGTCATATGGGAGGCAGTTGGATAGAGTTTACACTCATCAACTTATCAAATATAGAACTATATGATTCTCCTAAAGGAGTGTAGTGGGATGTTGATTGAGGAGATCGTTGTTGAGACCATGTGCTTGGTGTAGATGGGGATGAGGGTTTAGTGACCATAGTGTTGGCCGCAGTCTTGAACTCATCCATTATGTGTGAATGGTTTAGTGGATTCAATTTTTGATTTAGTTGAACTTAATTTAAGATGACCCTGCTCAATGGCATGGGTTTCGAGCTTGCGAGCCATTGTGAAAGCTTCATCAAAGGTTTAGAATGATTGGATCTGTAAAGTGGATGATATATGTTTGGCACACGAATGCGAGAATAAGTTGATGAGTTTGGTTTGCGGGATAGTGAAGGATAGTTGGTTTATAACAGCATGCCACCGTGTGACAAAGTTGGCGATGGGCTCATTTTCATACTGTCGAATGGTATATAGATCAGCGATAGTGGTCTTGCGTGTGATATTGATAGAAAAGTGTTCTAAGAATAATTATGTGCAAGTTGAGTGAAAGAGAATAAGGAATGTCATGGGATATTGTGGTACCAGTCCAACCCGGGACTAGACAAAGACATGGGGAAAGTGCGAAGAAGTAGATCATGATCATGCACAATAAGACAACATGCGTGTTTAAATGCGAGGAGATGTTGTTGGGGATCTTCTTTATTATTGAACTTATTAAATGCAGGAAGTTTCCAATGAGGGGATAGGTTTGATTGGAACCGATGGATGAATCGGTTCATTACAGATTTGTTCATAGGATAAGGTGTTCTTGGGTGGTACGGTAAGGGTTTCTAAACTGGCTAACCGATTCATTAAGGCGTGAATTGAATTAGTCGAGGTATTGTAAGGTTGAGATTGGATCGGTTGTGTGGTTTGAAAGGTAGTTTGATAAGGCGAATAATGTGTTTGTGGGTGTTTGGTGAAGTGTCTGATAAAGCGGTTGATAAGTTTGTGGATAGGATGTTTGCGGAATGGTTTGATAAGACAATTGATTAATTTGCGGATATGTGGGTGTTTGGGGAGCTGCTTGGTAAGGATGAACATGTGTCATGGGTTGAGATTGTTGCATAGGTTGACTTTGAATAATAGGAATATGGTGTGTTCGTTGAAGCTGGGTAGGTTGTTGTGGTAGATGGTAGGTAGGGATATGAGTGTTAAGGGGTTGAGACTATTGGAGCATAGGATGGGTAGGGATGTAGGTATTCAAAAGCTGAGATTGTTTGATGGGCATACTAGTGGCGGATGAAATAGAATTGACAAAAAGGGATGTGGGTGGAATGCGATCCACCAATTGAGGAGATTGGGAGGATTTAGAGATTATAGGAGATTTTTGGAGTAAGAAGTCATATATGGGGTTAGGAGGAGATTCAAATGTATCTAGAGGAGTAGGAGATGGTGGTATGATTGATTTAGGAAGACTGGCTTGACGGGGGATAGGAGGGTTGGTGTCAAGGTGGGGAGAATTTTGTATGACATGGTTCTCATGAGGTGAGACCATGGAGACTGGAGATTGGGCTGACCGACGACGTGGTTTTGAGTTTAGAATCTTGTTGAGTAAGATCGTCAGAGGAAGTAATATCATGGGATAAAGCAGATTGTTTGTTTGTCTTGATTTGGGAGAGAGCGACAATAGGTGTGAAGTAAAGAAACATCTGTTTATGTATGTTGTTGACAAATAAATCAAGCAGAAATTTTTAGCCTCATGATTAATTTAGAGGATGTGAACATAAAAGAAAAGTAAGTAATAGAGGTGCCTAAAGGAGTCTAAGGCTAGTTTTAGTGCATTATGGATTGGGAGATGTCTGAGATGGTTTTCTGTTGGGTGTTTAAGTCCCAATTGATTAACCAGGTGAGAGGAATGTTTTGATGTGTAAATTATGTTTGTGTAGTTTTAGGCAGTGTGTGATAGGTGAAATGCAGAGAGTTAAATCCTTTACTTAAGCTATGTGATCAGGCAGGATGCAGAAGGTTCATTTTAGACCAAAATGAAATGTGACGTTCGATGTATACAGACACTTAGGAAAGAGAAAGTTTGATGTAGAAAAGAGAAAATAGGGAAAAATGAGAAATACCTGGAGAATCACTTGTTGGTGTTATGTGATTGTACTTGATGATGGTGTTTTTAGAAGCGCCAGTTAGTGGCCTGGAATGCCCAGGTACCCTAAAATGGCACCGTTTAGAGTTGCAGATGAGGCGAGTAAAAATGAGTATTTTCTTTTTTGTTGTTTTTTTGTTTTGTTTTACAAAATGGTCTTTGACAAGCGTGATTTAATGGTTGCAAGGTCGTGGAGTTTACCTGCAGAAGTAAATAAAACAATTAATTCATGCAGAAGATAGGATAAGAAAAGCAATATAATGGTCCTAATGACCTTGTGTATTGAAAAGAAATTTAATAACTAATCAAGTTAATTATATTGCGAAAAAATTTCTAAATAATTAATTTTTGGGCGAAAACAAAGGTAACCTATGTGTAATGACACAACTTAAGCCAATACCACTTAAACATCAATATTTATAAGACATTAGCAAAATAAACTAGTCAATAACTGAATTTCTAAAAATAAAAATAAAATAATAATAATAATAAAGAATAAAAATAAAAATTAATTAAGTTGCTAACTAAATTAAACTAACTAAATAATATCAACCTAATAAAAATTTAATAGATACTAAGGTAAATAAGAATGAACTATACATTAAAAATAATGATCACAAATTAACGAAATAATATAAATAAGAAATAATATGTTGTTAAACAATAAACTATACTACCAAAACAATATAAATGTGTATGTTGCATTTATTTGTATAGTGAACTAGCGATAAGAATACTTATAAAGTAATTAAATTATTAATGTCTTATACCCCACAATAATCGACCGACAAGATATGAAAATGATAAGATATCTACAATAATGGGACAGGAAAAGGAAATGAGGAGCAATATCTTATCAAACCTTTTTATTGAAAAAAAAATTATTCACTTTTAGGTATGCCCAAGGTGGTCCTACTGCACATGGACACAAACTTTTTACATGTGTGGTGACATAAAGCGAATCACATGAAAAAGAGAACTAAACGGGACATATACAAGTAACTATGGTGTTGACATTCCATGGATGTGGATTACATTTCAATATTGAATGACATTTTTTTATAATTTAATTCTAATGTTATTTCATAATGTTTTTTTTTAATTTTTATTTTTAAATAAATCAATATTGTCTATTATGTTTTAAAATAAATAACTATAGATTATTATATTTTAAACAAGTAACCATAGATTAGTATGCTTTGAAATGTGAGATTTATACATAATTAGAAATTAAGATCTAGATGAATATATAGACATATTTTGTTAGGTCAAAGCAAAGGCCATTAAAGGAAAAGATATATATATATATATATATATATATATATATATATATATATATATATATATATATATATATATATCTATTATACAACTGAGATCACAAATAAAAGCAAGACAATAAGATTAGTTTCCGGATTTGTTCCCCATGCGAGTAGAACCTAACATATGATTTTTTTTTTTTATTTGAGTATGATTATGTATTTAATAATAAAACTAAACTTGAAACTAAATACCAAGCCGGTTAAACACAAGAAGAGTACTTACCTTAAAGGCGACACAAACCTCTGATACGGATGAAGATAACACCAAATCTTGCAAAAACGTGAGTCCACAAGATGAAATATTTATCACAGATATTTGAAAACTATGACACAGGAGAACCAATATGTTTATAATACCTGCACGAGATGAATAAAGGAACAAGACAAATGAAATGACCAGATCTTGGATCTGGTCCCACCGGGCGTGCCAAATGTAGATCTGTGTTTCCTGCTTCCTGTCCAGGTGAGTGTACGAGTAATCAAGAAACATGAGACCATGTCGAATATACAAGGACTTAGTACCTTGGAGATGGAGATGGATGATACGGGCACAAAGAAAGCAGATACATGATATCAAGAAGCTAGATCTGTAAAACTAAACCAGATAAGATTAGAACACAATATGCGGGGTTGCTCGGATGGTGCCGGTTCCAAGAGGATTTCAACTCCCTTGGAGGATGTCAACCCCGTGTCAGACAAGATAATAATAGATTGTGAATAGTAGTAAAAATGACAAGCAACTGAAATAACAAGAGTACTTAGCTTATGTCCTGCTATGGAAATGAATCGGGCATTAAGATGACAAGATAAAACCATGGCGAGATTTCTCCTTTAAGCGGCGAGAACTTGGTTAAGCTCTTCCTTCTCTTAAAAAATATCCTCCTTCTCTTTAAAATATATTCTTTCTCTTAAAAATATATATTATTTTTTGAAATATGGGGAAAACCCCATATTTATAGCTTAGATATGAGACTAAACCGGGTTAGATGATACCCAGGGTGTAGTAAAGTAACCTGAGTTAGGGATATGATGTGATCAACGTGGGTCCCATATTTTGACTTATTAGGCAAAGTGGGGGACATGATTTGAATGGGGGGTGAGATAAAGATTTCATTTTTAAAAGAAGGTGTTAGAGATATGCATTATGAATTAAATAATTTGTGAGAGATGGGGGATGATGCCAAAAATTGAATTATCAAATGGGTCCATATGGAGCCCATTGATAATTCAATCAAATAATGTGAGTAAATAGATAGTATTTTATTTAATTTAAGATAAAGAGATGCGAGAATCGAATTAGCGTGCATATAAGATTACTGAGAGGCGCTATACCCAAAAATAGGTGTCTACACATTGTTAAAAGGAGTGAGGGTGGAATTTTTGGATAAGGGGGTAGGCTTGGCTAGGGGAGTAGAGTTTATTTGTTGTTTCTTTGTGGCAAGATGTGTTGAGAGTGTCTTTGTGCACAACATAAAAGCTTGAATTCATTTTTCATTTATTGTTTGTTCGTTCTGGTTGTAGAGATCACCATTTACTGCGCATTAATCATGTTTGTTTCTCTAAGTGGATACTGCAATGGAAAAATGAAATGTTAGAGCCTCGAAGTCAATTACATTCTTGTAATAGGAATTCCAACTATAACAACCGGGTGAAGGATTTTTCATAGATCACAAAAGAAGATGAAGAATAGGAAGGATAAATAATTTATAGACACAATACCCATGATTAAGAGTTGGGAGATATTCCCTATGACATTTTGATTAACGCTACTAACTAAAGTAACATTAAACAAGTAGGTAAAGTTAATTTTTCCTCGTGGGGAAAAACAATGAAATTATTCTTTGTAAGGATTATGTCATTTTTGGGATCAAAATTTAATGATCAAGAGTCTAGGGGTTAACAGTAATGCTAGGCAAGTGTTTTTAGTAAACTTTCGTGTTAAGACCTTAAACCAAACCCTCACATGAATCTACTTGCTAGTTAGACAAGGGAAGTAAATCGTTATTATTTATTCTAATTTGAAACTGCTTGCTGCTGACACACACTCAATGCAATCAACAAACACTTTTTGGGTGAATGCTAACTTTTTAAAATGGCCTCCCAGTTTCTTCGATTTTAAAAAACTCCAGAGAATGCTGATTAGTTTTTAAACAGAATATTTACAACAACACCTACTTACACCTATTTTGTAATCGGTTGAATAGATATTCGGGTTGAGAGTGCAGGGTGTTTGAAAACATGTTTTTAAGAAAATGAAATATTGTTGGGCTAAACCATGAATGGGGTGTAAGAGGCTATAGTTATATATTTTCTATCATGTACAATTTGTATGTTTGCATTTGTTGATAAGTAAGGAGAAGTTGTAACTATTACAAGCGGAAATAATCTTAACGAGTAGGTACTTTTTTAAAGCTACGATAGCTTGTACACGATTTAACTATGATACTTGGTAAGTATAATACACCTGTATGCATGTATTCTACTATCTTTGAATCAAACCTAATGCATTTGTAGGCATCTGAACTCCATTCTAGATGGAGAGGACTAAAAGAAATGCAAAAAAACTTGGTCAATTCACATGTAAGTAATTTCCAACCTTTAAATAATAATTGCAATATATAGAATAACAATAGTAACCTTTTTGTGTTATATAGATATTATTCTTAGTTAATGTTCACAAGTATTTGAATTAAATAATAGATTTGCACAAGTTTTGTATTATACAAATGTATTGATTGCATGTACAATTAATCATGTATTTTACATGTTCGGGTTACGGTGTTGATTAAACGAAAGTTGGATATATTATAAATACATTCTTATGAGTGGGGTAGTAATGTAAAACAAAAGTTGTTTGCTTGTACAAAAAATTATCTTTATAGATATGAACATCATATTACAGGAGGTCCTGGTGTTTTTTTAAGCTATACATATACGTAATATATACAAGAGTTGTTTTTTATTCTGTGGCCTCCAGAAATGTTGCTACCAACTCTGCATGGTCTAATTTTTCTTGGTGGCAATCATGTTGTGTACTTGTCTGAAGAGAGTTTTCCTTTTCCTTATAGGTAGACGAAGACACAAAGAAAATGAACTGTATGTATGAAACAATACCTATTTAATAATGTTCCATAAGTCATCTGTACTCCTTGATTGCTCTTTAAGAGCATTAGCAGATACACCAAGTAGCACTAATGCCACATCATCAAAAGTTGTTGCCCATATAGTCCCAGTCCGGTCTTCGACCATCATGTGTAATGCATATCTATAATCACATGTAGTTGTGGGCAAGTTACATTTGGTACAATGCCATGTAGAGTCTGAAGTAGAACTTAGTTTTTCCAACACTGTTTACCATTAACAATCCATGAGCAAACAAGATAACAATAGTTGTCCATGTTGAGATGTATAATAGTAACAATAGTTACAATCTGGCTAGGGTTGGGGCTGGGGTCAATCTAAAGCATGAATATCGCCATTGATTTTTCCACCGGTGTGTACTAAGTGGAGCTGAGCTAGTAGATGCTTCTGTTGTGGTTAACCAAATTTTGAGTGACTCTATTTCTAGTACTAGTGGTGTTAGGAATAGTTGTGTAGTAGGCCCTGTAGTTAGTGTTTTTTCTCTAAATGTTATAACTTTAGCTTTTGAATAGCTAGAATTGGCATTTTGATGGCAGGTTGACCATGTTGTGGCTATAAAATATGTATGGCCTCGTCACAGAGCACTCCCCATAAAGTTATGGTTATGTAATATCTAGGTGTGGTCCTTTATAGTGACTGTAGAGCATTGTGTGCAACTCCCATCTGTTTGAGTAGTCATGGAAATATCAGAGCAAGAAGTAACCACACCAATAACATCCACTGTGGATCCAAGGGGAATCTGTTGGATTGCACTGATTGATGTGAAATGGAAAGCAGTTGTCGGTATCAAGGTGGTAGGCTCTGTACATATCTCCAGAATAGAATCCATATTTAGAATGACTTCCCATGGGCTGCTGGAGTCTCTGTAGCCTACCTTCACATATTTGAGGTACCCTTCGAGATTGTGTAAATTGTGCCTACCTAGATTTTTTCATGGTAATAAGCTGCAGCCTTGCCAAAGCACGTAACGTTCATGTTGTCACACGAGGGTGTCAATTACATTGAAATTGAAGACCTACCCTTCCCCTTTTGCATTGGTATAATCATGTATCGTTCCTTTGTGAATCACTCTCGCTTCTAGTACCCAGGCCATATGGTATGGATGTAATTTGTTAATAGTTGTTGGCCTTCCAAGTGGTGTAATCGGAGTAGTGTTTTCCATTATTTCTAATTACTACCAATTTCGGTGAAACGTTGCAGAAATCGCGTAAAGGTAATGAACATATACAACTGAGAAAAGTTAAATGATACCATACATAGACATTTAAACGACATTAGTTGTTACGGTAGTTTTAAATTTAGTCCCATTTAAATTGTAGGTCTAGTTTTATTCATTTTAAATATTTTATATGCTGTAGTTAAGGTATAGGTGAAAGTGAGTTCTATAAGATTCGAGAAACCCAAAGCGCCTATGTCATGCCATCAAATGAAAAGTAGCAGATACAGAGATTTGTAGAAATCACACATCTGCCAACCCTGTCAGCAATAACTAAACAAGACAATTAAATACTTAAGTAATGTTTGTTTCTCTAAAACAATATCAATTTCAAGGGGGTCTACTGTAACTTAATTTCATAATAGGGAAAGAATGTTTTTGTTTTGTTACAGTACAGATACTTTTTTCCCCTTTTTAAATGTTTCATTTAAATGGCAACAAGAATCAACCTAAGGCATTATCCCTAGCTGGACCATTTAAATTTTTTGAGTGGTTCTTAAAATTCCCATGTCTAAAACTAATGTCAGGAATATCGGATGAAGCATATAAAGTGATTAAATTTAAATAAATAGCCAATTTGTTAATATTTGCAGATAAATTAATTGTGAGGGAATATATAATCAAAAAGGAAAGAAATGGACTGGCTAGTCTATCACATGAAGGATCGACTATTTCTTGAACTCTAGCCTACACACGAATCGAGAGAACAATATATTACCTCAACACAATTGTAATGGTGATGGAAAAACATGACCCAATCAAAGAGTCAAGAATCAAGAGGAAACTAAGGAACAAGGTTGTGTAATATAATGATTATCCCCTAAGGGTATTTACCAAATAATTACAATAAAATACAATAGTGCCTCCCAAAAGTCTGCCTCTTGTCTAATAATGTTCCATACAAACTTTGCTCTGTTGTTTACTATATTACTTTTCTAACTGTGTTGAGCTTAAATGGTGAAAGCAACGTGCACAAATCATGGGTGAAGTTGACAAAAGTGATACTCCTCTGTCATGTGGCATCTAAGCCTAAGGTTATCGATATGTGGGATTCACCAAATCTGGAAAAAACCCAAAAAAACTCAAAATAAAGCGATTACTATTTCCTTAGAATCGATGTGTAAAGTCGCTTAGCTTTAAAGGATTCAAAAGCTTGTCGTTAACTTTTAAGGGTTTGATTGGTGCATATATATAATGATTCAAAAATTAAAGAGTAATCTAGCATAGGAGATTAATGTCGAGGCCTTCCCTTAATTTTATTTAGTAGGTAAGATTTCATAGGGGGCGATAAGAAACATGCACAATGTGGGAGCTCCTCCAATAGCTATGGTTGTAGGGAAATAGTAAAAATATTAAAGCTCATAAGAAATGAAAAAGGGTTTGGCACAACTGACATGTAGAGCTAAGTTTTTAGGTACATATTTATTAAAACATAAAACTCGTATTTGCACATGCTAGAGTGTATTCTATACGAAAAAATAGATTACGCAAAGCGATCCAGTGCGTCTAGTTTGAAAAAAAAAGAGGCCTGATGCATTTTTTAGGGCCTACATTTTGAAAACCTCCACGACATATCCCCCAAAACCCCTAAACCATATAGTAATAGAATTCCTATGGTCGGATGAAATATACCTATTCGGAAAATTAGCAAAAAAACAATACAAGCTTCCACAAAGAAGCTCACAACTTAATAGGCCTCGACAAACCGAAAATGCCCATCATATTAGGGAGTGACCCATATCAACCAAATATTCACAAGAAAAATGGAAGTAAACCCGTAGTTACCTACGACTAATTAAATACAATACATTGTAGTAAAATATTAAAAAACAACGGTAAGAATCGAGGCAAAATACTACAGAGAACAAGACAAACCTACACGGTGGTGGGGATGTTGTGCAAAAGGGTAGAAGCGGGGGTGATACAAGTAATTTCCTACCAGATAAGAACATAAAAAAAAAGACCGAGAATAGGAAGCATATTTAAGAGTTGGCAGCACCTATATGCATGAGAAGATTAGTTATGTTAATAAATAAGAAACTAGCTAAGTAGTTCCATGATGTAACTAAACCTATCATAAACATCAAGATGAGTGCTAAACAAGATAACTTATACAATAATGAATTAAACTAAAACACTTATCATTTTATCTATAACTACTATATGATTACTTAAAACATAAATTGAACCTAATTAAACCTATGAGCAATCAAATTAGATTTGTTCTTTGCTTGATGGAGGTGAAGAGGTCTCTATAAAATGGATACAAGGCCAAGTTAGATAGCCAAGATCAAATGTCTATTAGCTTGGCTAATGCAAATGAGGTCTAATGCCAATATCTCCAAATGTGAGAGAGGACTTGTGAGTGAAGTTGTAAGTTTGAAAGGAAGGTGACCCTTACATTTATAGATTTCCAAATGAGAGGATGTTGAACTTTGGGTGCATGTGGGACCAAAGTTCAAAAACACTTTTAGATTAGATTAAGATAAACATGCTTTAGGCTTACTTAATCTTGGTTTAAGCTAGTTAACTAGGGTTTAGGCTAGTTAAAATTGATTAGAAAGTGATTAGAGACTCACCGAGAGTTGGGAGGGGCCTGGATAACCAATTTTGATTGAAAGATAGCCTACGAAACCAATAGAAGTGGTCTAGAGAGAACTAGGGAGGTTACGAATGGTTGAAAGGAGGAATGTTTAGATAATAAGAGAGATATTAGCCAAATAAGTTGAATATGGGAAGAATACGACCGAGAAGGTGTCGTGTATGGGCATACGAGAGTTGGGTGAAAATAGGAATTAACAAAGTGTCGTTAATCGGTTGAATGAGAGGAATTGCTAAGTGTAAGCATATTTTAGGTGTCTACATTTTCTTCTCTTTGAGGTGGCGTAAGCAACGTCACTTCAAAGAAAGTAGACAAACATAAACAAGTATAAAATCTTGAAGGGATAAAAGAAAAATGAGTAGAATGAAGGATGCCCCCTCGATTGTTGATGGGGTGATAGAAGAACTTCGATTGACGATTGAAAAGATAATAAAAAGAGAACGAGAAGAAAGAATAGTGTGAAGAAGAAGAAAGGGGATATAGAAGAAAAAAAGAGGATGAGGAAGAGGGAATGAGCTAACATCCATCCAAGCGTCCATAGCCCAAACAAATATGTATTTGATTCTAATCGCAACATTGCTATACTACCCGTCGGTGTTCATAGCCCCAATAAAGATTATTGAAATACCCCAAGAGAGTATATATCAATTTTCTTTTGCTTTGTAGCTTTTAGGCTTTTGATTTTGATTGATTTTGATTCTTTTTCTTTCTGAAAAATTATTTCAGCTCTCTAGTTTGACAAGGGGTTAAGAACCACTGATGGCTTGATGAGAGGACGTGGAAGTGATTATGGCGACAACATTGGATAGTGTCAACAAATATGTCCAAAATTTCTTTGCAACAAGTTTATTAGATGTTGATTGTGATAGGATCTCTAAGAGGTCGAGTCATTGTTTAATTTACTAAGGTGATAAAAGACCGAGGTCAAACGGATACCATAGAAATAAATGTCATGAAATATGTGTGAATAAGATATCCAAAATAACATCGAAGGGATGAAAATGGTAGGATGACTTGTAGAAGAATAGGAAGGAAGGGAAGAAAGAAACATCCATGTGTACGCAAAACCTAATTGCAATGTTTGATCTTTGTACCTTTGATTTTTCTTGGTTTTCTCATTTTTTTGTATTTTTGAATCGCTTTTGATTTTTAGATTTTTGATAGTTTTTGGAAAGGTTGGAACAACAGAGTCACTCTGCATGGTAAGATCCAACAACAATGTTTGCAATTTCTTTGATAAGGGAGACTAAGCATGATTGTTTATCAAGAGTCATGTTTTCCTCGATCTCGATGATCGTGGTGAGCTCATACTCAACAAATGACTGCGATTTATCCTGAAACATGGATTTCGTATGTGGGAGATTGAATTCCCCATCTAGAGGTTTATGCACTTTGCACCATACTTGATGGTTACGTTGATGTGCATTCTTGAATCACACTTGATTTTTAACCCTAAGATCATGTGAGTTGCTAGGAGCTTTGGAGCTCTTAGGAGTTTTTACCTGAGCTTGATTAAGAAACTGTTTGGGTTTCTTATAAGTTGATGTGTGACTTTTTTGATCTCGAGAAGGAGAAGAAAGTGAACGTGGATGTTTATAAATGATGTGAGAAATGACCACGGGCTTGCCACAACCATTGATAGAAGAAATATGTGATGGATGAAAAGGATATGGTCCAAGAATTGAAGAGGATGGGCTACCAAGAGGTGAGCCACTGATAGAAGATGACGAAGGGATGCCAGGATATGGCCCTAAGATGGAAGAAATTAGGCTACTCGGAGGTGAGCCATGGCTAGAAGATGAGGAAGGGCTACTAGGATGTGGCCCTAAGAGGGAAGAAATTGGGCTATGAGGACATGGCCCAAGAATACAAGATGATATCGAGGGAATACTACGGGGTGACCCAAGTATAGATGAAGAGGGACTACTTGGAGGTGTCCCATAGATAGAAGAGGATGAAGGGTTCTTATGGGCGTGGCCCAAGAATAGAAGGTAACAGGCTACCAGGAGGTGACCCACAAGTAGAAAATGAAGGACTACCCGGGGTGGCTCCAGGATAGAAGATGACGATGGGCTACTCAATGGTGACCCAAGGTGAGATTTTGATTGAGGACTGATGATAGATAAGGAATGATTGGGTAATGAGAAGATAGGCCATGGCTCAATGCTAGACCCTGGCATCTCATCATGCTCAGAGGAAGGTGAATATGGAATTCCAGAAGAAGAATCAAGTTCCATGACTTTAGGATCTTCCCCCATATTCTGATAAAAGAAATCAACTTCTTTTCCCCAATATGCAAGCATATCGAGTTCTAGAAAGAATCCTTGTTTGCAAGCCTCTAAAGGGATATCATCGAGTAGTTTGATTGTTCCTTCATTCTTAGAGAAATCAATCAGTAGAGGTTGTTGTTCTTTGTCCTTAGAAGGTTGAATAGAAGAAACAGGTCTGATAAATGGGGAAGATTGATTGACAGAAGAAGATGACTCAAGAGAGGAAGTAGGATTGGAGGTAGGCGCCTCATGAATGGACAATTTGGATTTGGACCTAGGTCATTTTTATAGAAGATGATGTAATGTAGGTTGGAAATTAGGATCACATAGCCATCCGTTGTGGTTGTGACGTATGAGAGTCGAATTAGATGATTACTAGAGGTAACCCAAGTCATGGAATTCTTTGATGGAGGAAGAGGTTGTCGAGATGGTGATGAAAGGAGTTCATGCGAAGAAAGGGAGGACCGTGACTCAAGAACCGAATTAGATGTTTGATCGACAAAACTTGGAGTCACATGAGTCTTGAAAGGAGGAAGACGTTGTTGAGGTGATGTAGAATAAATGTCATGCAAAGGAAGGGAGGAGTGTGATTCAAGATTTGATCTAGGGGTATCCGAATAATAGTTGGGATCTGAGTCTTGAGGAAGAGTGGGAGTCGAATGGTAGTTTGGATCCGAATCAAAAGAAGAAGAGTGGGGGAACCATAATAATAACTGGATCAAAAGCATCCCAACCGTACCACTTGACTATGAGTGAAGGTGGGGAACAGGGTACCCGATTGGGCTCTCTAGTACGAAGAACCAAACGAGGCTTAGTCGTAATGGGTATCTTGTGATTTGAATTCCTAAACCTAGGTTCCGTATTTTTGTAAGTGTGAGAAACCACGTGATAGTCAGTCATTGTTAGCGTCGTTTTAAGCACAAATGTCTAGACCTAGATAGTGTGATGGAAATCCTTCAAAGGGAAGGAAGTGACATGTCGATTCAAATAGCATAACAGAAATCAACTAGACATTTCATAAGTATGGAGATGCGTGCGTGATTTTCCGAAGAGGGTCTAAGGAAAATAGACATTGTGATGACGCAATACCGATGATATCAAAAGGATTTTCCTAGAAAACAAGTTTTCTAGGTGAATGATCACAAGGAATAATCATGCCAAGTGTGAAACACAAAGCCAATCAATAAGGAAATACTCCCTATGTAAAATGTGTGTGCAAAATGATAGTTTGGTGCAAAATGATAGTTTGATGCAAAGATGATCAACACAATGTCAATACTTACGTCAAGCTCGAAATGAACAAGGCGTAAATATTAACAAAGGGTAGATGCGACTCCCAATCAAAGGATACAACGACGTGTTCAACAACCAACAAGGCCAAAATTTTAAAGGGCGAGGTTTACAAATGTAAGCCACGTAACCAAACCAATTGGACACGTCTATCAAGCTTCACGGAGAAGTGATATATTAGTGCCAAAGTGGTACTGAAATTACGCAAACAAAGTAAGCGACACCTTTCAAGATTTGGGACAATGTTTGAAATAAAACTAAGTCAAAGTATACTAAGGATGTGCTAAAATGTGGGCAGCGTAATGACATAATGAAGACACTTAGATCATGTTTACGAGAAACATGACGTAAGTATTTTAATTGTGTCGAGATAATGCAAACAAGTTAACACGTCAAAGGGAGATCAACTGATGAATCAATCCTAACTATGATGATGACCTTGAAATCAAGATCAAGTGGCCATCAAAGATATAAGGACGCATTCACGCACTTTAGACGTTTAACAACTCAGTCGCAAACATGGATGAGCATAAACGGACAAAAAAGTGGTGAACACTATCTATGACAACACTCCCAAAGATGCCTTCTCTTGCCCCAAATGGGAAACAAGAATGCAAAGGTATAGATCAAAATATGCAAAAATAAACTAAGCGTCACTTGGGTAGAGTTTCACCTCGTCTGAAGGTGAGAAAGAAACCGAGCTAAGTGAGATGTCGTTGATTCCGTGATGAAAGAAACTTAGATCTAACTTATGTGGGCTCTTTTCCTTGTTCGAAAAACAAGGTTCAAAATCCAAGTAAGTTGTCACTTCGTGATGGCTCGACACGACGAAGGACTAGTAAAGTGGGCTCTAAGACAAAATGGCTTCCCTAATAAGATCTCTCAACTAGGTGTTACAAAGTTGTCTTAAGCGAGCTCGATTTACCCAAAAAGTCACAATGAATAATTTGGGAGTATCTCGACTTTACTTTACCCCCTTCAAGCATAGTGGGCAATAAATGCATCCATCGTGTACTCTCACTAGGTCGCCATATGGACAATGGTAATGCTAACTCACAAGGAAAACTAGTCAAGTGGGTAAGCGGAGCGCTTCCTATTTCATCCACGAGGTTACACAATGGTGGATTACTTTAGGGTTCCTAGAACCACCCCCATTGTTGTAACTTAAGGCATTATGCCAAAGGGGTTATGTTCGAGTTAAGCGGATAGGGATGTACTCTTTTAAGAAACCTGCAATACAAAGCAGTGATGAAAGTGGTGTATTTTTTTATCTTTTTAACTTAAATGTGGTTTTAAGTGGCACACCATTTGGAAACCTGCATAAAACACGTGTATTAGAAGTTTTGTGTCTTGTTTCGACACCTTTCTTTAGCAATCGTTAGGTCCTACAGATAACGAGTTTAGTAGTTTTCCATTTGCAAACTTTAAGAAAGAGAATTTACACTTTTCTTTTGATTCCTAAGATCACCAAAAGACGCGAAGGAAGAGCATACGTAATGTGAAAATTACACTAAGACAAATCATATGGAAATCTATTTTAATTTTTTAGCATCATAGAACAAGTGTTGTTTAAAGTATGACACAGGTTTGTACAAGTGTTTTTGATCTCCAAGATCGCCAAAAAGGCGTGAGGAGAGAGCATACACACTTCACAAGCTTTATTCAAGCTAAGGAATGAAAACACTTAAGTTGTGCAATCGAAAATAACAAGACAAACCCTGCAACTACCTTGTTAGTCTTCAAAACAATCTCGAAAAGTTTAGAAAAATGATTTCACAACCTGTAGAAAAGTTTTCAAATTTTAACACAAACGCTTTTTATGAAATGACACCAAACACCCTAGCCATGAGATCATGCCCTTACCAACGAAGATGCGGGGCATGGAAAAATGACAGAGGGTATAACACCTGCGTGGGCCTGCTAGACATGTGCGTTAGGGTTTTGACACGTGCACACCTATTTCGGCGTGTACACTGCGCAGGGGAAAAGCGCCGAGAAAATATAGTATATCAAATCGGAAAATTCAATAGAGATGACGACGATTCATGTCAGGCGGAGGCCGACGGTTTCAACGAAGACGCGGCACTGGTAAAAAAATATGACAGAGTTTTTAAGGTGTGTGAGAGTTGATATATGCCAACACTTCTAGAGAGCAGTGTGTGTACTTGCTGGCCGACGCGAGACGCCCCCTCGCGATGGAGATGCGGCCTCGTCTAAATATGTTGTATGACAATCTGCGTAGTATGTCCCGAAAGGTGTGCGTCGCCTCAACACCAACACTAGGGTTTCAACGGAGACGCGCCCCGTGAAGATACCTACGCGTACATGATACCCCTGAAAAACCTATAAAAAACACGGAAATGATTTTTTTTGAAAGCCAACAGGTTATTTGTTAGTTAAGAAAATTATTTCTAAAGTTTTAACCCATGAATTAACTATGAACCAAGCTTATTTAACCCCTTTAAGAATTTGAAACAAACAAATAACAAGCTAATTTTTCTTAAAAGATGAAAATGGGTTTAAAAGCTTGAAATAGGCCTCCATTAATGGAGGATGGACTTCATGTTCCACCGGCGTGCCAAATGTATGCATGAGAAGATTAGTTATGTTAATAAACAAGAAACTAACTAAGTAGTTCCATGATCTAACTAAACCTATCATAAACATCAAGATGAGTGCTAAACAAGATAACTTCTACAATAATGAATTAAACTAAAACACTATCATTTTATCTCTAACTACTCTATGATTACTTAAAACATAAATTGAACCTAGTTAAACCTATGAGCAATCAAATTAAATTTGTTGTTTGCTTGAATGGAGGTGAAGAGGTCTCTAAAATGTCTCTGAGGCCAAGTTAGACCCTCCTACTAACCTACTATGAAGTTATGGATGCAAGATGAAGGAGTTTCAACAATGGAGGATAGCCAAGATCAAATGCCTATTAGCTTGGCTAATGCAAATAAGGTCTAATGCCAATATATCCAAATGTGAGAGAGAAGGACTTGTGAGTGAAGTTGTAAGTTTGAAAGGGAGGGGTGACCCTTCTATTTATAGATTTCTAAATGAGAGGATGTTGAACTTTGGGTGCATGTGGGACTAAAGATCAAAAAGCACTTTTAGATTAGATTAGGATAAACATGCTTTAGGCTTAGTTAAGATTGGTTTAGGCTAGTTAACTAGGGTTTAGGCTAGTTAAACTTGATTAGAAAGTGATTAGAGACTCACCGAGAGTTGGGAGGGCTTGGATAAACAATTTTGACTGATAGATAACCTACGAAGCCAATAGAAGTGGTCTAGAGAGAACTAGGGAGGTTTTGAATGGTCGAAAGGAGGAATGTTTAGATAATAAGAGAGATATTAGCCAAATAAGTTGAATATGGGAAGAATACGACCGAGAAGGTGTCAGTAAATGGGCATCCGAGAGTGGGGCGAAGAATGGGGAATTAACGAAGTGTCGTTAATCAGTTGAATGGGAGGAAATGCTAAGTGTAAGCATATTTTAGGTGTCTACATCATGACAAGAAAAACTGTAGCCAAAGCAGCCACCAAGCACACAAAAAATCAACACATACCCACTACGGCCGAACACACGAGAAGCGAGAACAACATGAAAAGCACATCAAGCTCTAAACCATATTCGTAAAGAGCCATGTGTAGAGTAGCCATGCCGCAAAGACGCATGCCATGACAAGTGCGAGGACGTCAGCTGCAACATGCAAAACAAGATGAAACAGTGACATGCAACGCACAAGCGGGGAGGAGAGAAGGATGCCAAGGACATTAAGCTCCAAAGTGTCGTCGTGAAGGGTCTACTGCAGATAAGCCACGCCTCAACGTAATAAATAAACAATACTCTCAAAAATTATGTTAAAAAAGCACTAAAGATTTAAATCCTTTTAAAGTGCACAAATTATCCTTAAAATATAGTTGATTCTATTTATGGAAAAAAGTCGCTTTGGGTTTTTTTTTGAGATTCATACAAAATAAAATAAGTGGTAAATCATGGGGTAATACCTTATTATGCCTTTGCTAATTTTTTATATCTATTTTTCAGGATGTTGTGCATAGAAGTTAATGTTATCTAAGTTAGAGAAAAGCCAATCCATTTTGAGAAGCATTTTACAAATTACGTAAGTTTTGTAACTATGTTATAGGTCTAGCCATGTATTAATATATTTTTAATTTTATCTTAACTTTAAAAATATTTAAATAGTAAATTCCATATGCATTATCCGAACTTTCATTTGTTTTTCATGATAAATTAATTTTTATGGTAAATGGTCATTGATATGGTATTTCATGCAATGATGTTATTTGCTTATTTATAATTTTACTGGTTTATATTAGCATGTTTGTGTCTAATTTGGTGCCTAAATAATAGACACTTCGTAATTTATGTTTTGGACAAGATTTGTACTTCTCGAAGATGATTTGATGAACCATAGAAAATATTTATTCACCCATCATTTTACATAGATAATACTCGTTTAAATCGCACTGATGTTCATATGGCTTGGAATATCATTTTTATTGAAAGAATCAAAGAGTTACTATTTAGAAATGACATTTTTGTTGGTCTTTAATTTTATAATATATATATGTTAATTTGCAAATAATTACCTTATATGTATGCACAATGAGTTTGCATGGTTTGGTATCAATTCTAATGCAATTGATGCACGAGTTAAGGTATCAATAATTCTAGGTCACGCATATTCCATCAATGATTCACTTTGCAGAGGATTGGGCAAAGGATTATGCATTTCTACTCACAAAACTATGGGAGAGGAGCGATCCACAGGTGCACCCTAACTTTGGGTGACTATTCGCAACAGCACAAAAACCAGACGAATCACAAAAATCCGTCAAAAGAAGCGCGCGCAAATTCTCTACACGTCCATGTTATTTGCCAGCTCAACAGACACGTGGACGTCCGTACGCCTGAGCTGGAATGTGAGGTGTCCGAAAATTCGTGTTTTCCCGCGCTTGACCAAATCCGGTGCATGAAAACCCCCACCGGTTGAGATTTTTGATGCCATTTAAGGCGCATTAACCGACTGTACACTGAGGACAGCGAAATCCAGGCATAGGGATATGGTCGTAGTAAATGTTTTTGGCGCCGTGTCAGGGAAGCAAGGGGATTGATGACTCCCTCCGCGCGGATTCATTGCACTGCTCAGTATGGCGCCACCTACTCCCAAACCGCCTCCAGCACCCACACCGTATACCGCTCGAACCAGCAAAGCTCGCACCATGACTTTGGAAGCCATCGGACCAGGAGGGGAGTGTTTACAGTTGTGGCGTGATAATTTTCAACAGCACAAACGTGTTCATGACAGGTTTCGTTAAGCCTGTTTGATTTGGTTTCTTTCGTTAAACTTGCGTGATAATTTTCTTTCTTGGCGTGATAATTTGATTTGGTGGTTTTACATATGAGAAGCTGAATCATTTTTTTTACATACGCGTGTTGCAGTGGTGGGGAGGAGCTCGTTCGGTTGTCGGAGGATGATCCACGCAGATGCAGACACATTCCTTCAAATGTGTTTATCAACACATCAAAATGTCTTGGAAATTGTTTGATTCTCTCGAATTTTAACAGTCGATTCGGTTCTATTAGGTGAGGTTCTAACCCTCACTGAGGCAGTGATAGAAACAATTACTATTACTTCTTCTGTACTGGTAGATGATGTTATATGTCTTCCTAGTTACGTGATTCCTTCTCGCAAAGACTTAAACTCCTATTGTTTCTGAAAATTACAATATACTGAACATTAAAAAACAGCTGGGTGCTCCATAAAATGTGTCAAACGAAGTGCGTGAGAGTTGAATCTTTGTGCAGGTTGAATTTATATAAAAATATGTCAAACTAAGCGCGTGAGTATTGTATCATTGTATCGTTGTAGCATTCGATTGTGCTCAACTGAGCGTGCTCAAAGTGTGATTTTTGCTCTCACGTTTCCATTGTTGTAGCTTAGAATTGAAAAAATTTATTTGAGTGTCAAACAGCAAAATTTTCTATTGATTTTCTTTTTCAGATTTACGTTGTTGGCTGGAGATATCGTTGGCCTTGTGTATTTCGAGAATATGGCTTTCCTTACATCCTTGCGCAGGGCTGCCATGCTACAAAATTCGATTAGCTTGTAAAGCTCTCTATCTTGTGGATCACCTTCAAACCTCTTTATCAAATACCCATTTTCAGGCTGATATTGAAAGGCAATAGGATTATGGTCGACAATAATGCATTTTTTTGGATCAAAATCAAGAAAAGTCAAATGAAAATATGTCAAAACTAAAAAGTATTGTATCATTGTCGTTGTAGCATTCGATTGTGCTCAGGCGTGCTCAAAGTGTGATTTTGCTCTCACGTTTCCATTGTTGTAGCTATGTACACGGACGCTTCTTTTTTAAAGACATTCTTTTAAAGACATGTATGAGGGGATCCAGTCCCGGTGCACCCAAACTTTGGGACACTAAACTGAACATTTAAAATCACCACGTCATCACAAAAATCTGTCAAAAGAAGCGCGTGAGAATTCTCTACAGCCCCATCTCCTTCGCTGTTTTCAACAACTGTGAAATCCACGCATAGGGATATGGTAAGTTTAACAACAAAGCTGCCTAATGTTTCGGCCTGAGATTTTTGTGTGTGGGTGTTTACACTGACCACCTGAGATTTATGCTCCTGTCTTGTGCCTTCTGAAGTGCATGCATCATGTTGATTTATGCTCCTGTCATATGCTCCTCTGAAGTAGATGCATCATGATGAAATCAGCTGATGTATCTTTTCCACTGAGGATTGGTCTATTTTTATTTTTTGTTGTCAATACTTGTACCATGTTTTACCAGCAGACATAGATTCTTTTTTTCCACTTACTAAATGATCTGAAATTTACGAGCAATGTGTGGATGTCAATATGGAACTCGTTTTCTTATTGGAAAATATATGCATTCTTTATGGCCATCATGGTCTATTCACATGGTTCTTGCTTGATTAGCCTGTTCTTTAATTTGGTTTTAGAGTTCAACATTTTACCATCTGTAGTTTAATCTCTATGTTATGCCCACCATCATTCGTAACAACAAATTTAATTAACTACATTATTAGAAGATTGTGTAATTAGGTTCTTTTGTATTCTATTGCTATTGTTGTGTGGAAATGGTTAATCTGAACTCAGAACTCGTCCATGTGGATTGGGCATCATTAGAAAAGTGTGGAGGCAAATTCCTCAATTGCAATATGGCTGAAAGTATGCAACTTGTATGTTTGTATGCAACCCTTATATTGGAAATGCAATTCTTTACGGCCATGAAGGTCTATTCACATGGTCTTCCATGAGTATTCTTTTATTCAATTTGGTTTTAGAGTTCAATATTTTAGGTATTTCTGTGTGATTCCTGTCATTCATGACAACACATTTTATTTGGTGCACTATCAAAAGACTGTTAACTAGTGCCTTTTTATATTTTATTGCTATTCTTGCGTGGAAAGTCTTAACTCGAACTCAACACATTTTTTAGTTTGGCAATTGTTTGATTCTGTTTGAATAACTTCAGTCCATGTGCTTCCAGTAGGTGAGGTTTTTACCCTCATTGAGGCAGTGATAGAAACTATTGCGTATTTCTCTTTTCTACTTGTAGATTGGGTTATTGGTTTCTGTGTGTTACTTTAATGACATTTACCATTGATTGTTACTCAGTGTAATTTTCAGAAACAATAGGAGTTTAAATCTTTCAAAAAGGTTATCACATAACTTGGAAGACTTATATATTCATTCAGTAAACATTTCCATTGTCCATTACAAAAACATGGCCATACAATATACTTGGGCCATATAACTACTACTACTATATTGTACTTTTTAAATCGAAAGGCCAATTCCACACATCAAAAATTCAGCCCTCAAAATTAAATATTTACTTTCGAAAATATTATTTCCAAAATCCGAGGAAGGGCGGCGTTGAATCTGCAGTTGAGGTTGAAGCTGGGGTGTTACTTTGCAATTGCCTCCCAATGTTGACATCCCTCGTAGGCGTAGTTGGAAATGGATCAGAACTTGGAGAAGCATTCACTCCGACTGCAGTATTATGTGTTGAAACTGATAAAGGGCAATGTATGCCCATTAATTCTCTTAGCATTGGGTGTTGATCAGGAAAAGGATTAATTGGACTGCTCAATCTCCTTTTCCTTTCTAACTCTCTTCTTGCCTTCTCAAACTCCTTCTCCTTTATCTCTTGATCCCTTTGAATCCTTTCCTGTTCCTTTTTCTGTTCCCTTTCCTGCCTTTGAATCAACTTTTGGTGCTCCTTTGTTTTCCTTCTATATTCTTTTTCAATCTTTTCTGCTCCTTCCTCTCCCTTTCAACAATTCGTTCAGCCTTCTTCTCTTGGATTTGTTCCTTTTTCGTTGCTTTAATTCATCTATTTCTTTTTTACTTCTCTTTCTCAACGGAAGCTCCATGTCTTTGATCTGCTGTAATTAGTAGAGATTCCTGCTCAATCTTATACCGAAGCACTATTTGACCTTGATGATTCTCTAACCTTTTCCACAGGGAGTTTCAAGAATCTACCAAGAGTTTTCTGTCCCTGGTTTGCCTCACAAGTTTGGTTCGAATCTGCCCCTAATACCCCTGCATCATTATCTTCAGGTTGACTGCCAACATAGTAGTGCACCAAATCTGAGTCATGAAATACTGCTGGTTGAGAGGGTAAAGAGAGGCTGACCTCTTCATTATTGAAGTTCAAGTTGACACCAAGATTAAGAGCTGCTTCTTTCATCCAATCGGGTGGGCTTTCTTCTGTGGGCAAAGATAGTGATTCATCGATTTGATTAATTCTGTTTGGAGTTTCCAATTGTTGAGCAACACATTCATTTATATTTATCTCCATCTGCTGAGGTTCTGATTCTTTCTCCAATTGTGTGTTAGGGACCATCTGAACATCTTCACTTCCCTCTAAATCAACCCTAGATAGATGAAGCATATTTTCTGCTGCACCAGCATCATCTTGAAAAGATGTGTCAAATGTTCTGCTTGGTGCCATGTCTTCATCCAAGGCATTGGGATTAAGAGGCCATATCCTGTTCTTTTGAATCTGATTTAATGTTCTTTAGGTGTAAGAGCCATTACGAATGCTTTGCTCCCTAACTCTGCTAATTCAGCCCTTTTCACATCTATCCCATGGTTTGCGACTATCCATTTGCGTCTCTCCTCCTTGAAGTATGTTTTGAATGGAGCAAAGACACTCACATCCAATGGCTGTAATTTATGAGAGGTGTGTGCAGGCAATGTTAATAAATCAATCCCCAAACTCCTGGCTTCTTGAATTGTCCCCAAAGCAACATGTGAACCATGGCCATCAAAAATTAGTAAATGCCTATTGGTAGGAGACACTCCACCAGGTATAGATGATGCAAAGTGATGTAACCAATTCATGAATAAATCTTTTGTCATCCATGCATGTGATTGTGTTGCCATGCAAGCTCCGAGCTCATGACACTGCAATATAATTTTCTAAATGGCTCTTCCCCTTAAAAAGATAGAATCCTGGAATACTTTGTCCAGCAGCATTTACACAACACAAAATGGTAATCCATTCTCTGCTTTTTGGGATGATATATGGCACACTCCTACTACCCCTTTTAGCAAGCACTCTCATACCGCAGTTCCTCCCTGCTTGTAATCCAGTTTCATCACAATTCCATATTCGGTTTGGTCCATATGGGTTGGCCTCATAAGCTTTAGACAAATTAATGTAGAAGGCCGACATTGATGGCCTCAAACACCTTTGCTCGATCCTTATCAAGCCCTTGACTGTCCTTAATGTTAGATCCGGGTGTCTTTTTTTAAACCCTGCCCACCATGACTTACCCGGAAAACCATCCGTGAATGGGTTAGACCTTGTTTCGCAGATTTGTGCCACACATGTCTTAAGTTGTATTATTTCTAACCCATGTCCCATGTCGGCCATTTCATGACACCAACTCACTATCTCCATCTCTTCTTCTTACATTAGAATTGTTGGTGGACCCTTTCTTTTAGTGGTGGTAATGCCCATTAGCCATGAAGTAAGGGTGGTTCTTTGGTATACCCCATTTTTGCAGCGGCGCACGTGTAGAGTATCCATAATCTTCAACATCTTTCATGGCATTATTCATATCAGACTTGTTCCAATCAGATCTTGGCTTTGACACATTTTGTGTTGAAGGGCTCACTCTTATTGCTTGGACATTTACTTCTTCATGTGGTTTGTCATTGGCATCTTGAGGTGGGGTATTGATAGCCTCTTCTTCACGTTCGTCACTTGGCGGAAATCTTGCTCCCCTAATTTTGGCACATGCAGGTCTTACTCTTTTTGGAAGCTGCCTTCTCCTCATGATTTCAATAAAAACCTGCTAATATAGTTAAATTCAACAAACCGATGTAACTTACAACAATGAGATATTCAGCATATTGAATCATCAAACGTAATTCTCAAGTGCACGACCATTTGATATGAGTGCCTATGTTACGAGCGATGGATAGTTCAAAAATCAAAGGTAGATGAATATTCACAAGTAATTATGAGCTAAATTAATGAAACTGTATACTTTATGCTGCCTCTAAATGTAGATGAATATTCAAAAGTAATTGTGAGCTAAATTATTGAAACTGTATACTTTATGCTGGCCAAGTAATTCTCTACAGCCCAATCTACTTTGCAAACTAATTCATGTAAGATGTATATCAACAAGTAATTCCAGTCTAAAGTAATGAAACCTGCAAAGCAACATGTGTACTATTAGATTCATATTTACAAGTAATTCCAGGCTAAATTGAAGAAATATGTATATATATATATGCTTACAAAAAATTACATGTTACACAGATATTTTATGCTGCCTTTTCATGTAGTTGTATATTTTATGCTTCATTTTCACGTAGCTGTATTATTTATGCTGCCTTTTTTGTCGTTGTATATTCTATAGATGTATATTTAGATCCAGATGTGTATTCTGTAGATGTATCTTTACAAGTAGATGTATATTTCTTATATATCTATTTGCAAATACAGAGCCTTTCCGTAATTCAACCTGGAATTTCTTGTAAAAATACGTCTACAGAACACACGGCTGCTTGTAAATATGAAATACAGGTTTCATTAATTTAGTCTGGAATTACTTGTTAATAAACATCTACATGAAAATTACTGGTTGTTTATTACTACCATATACCTATGTGTGGATTTCGCTGTCCTCGGAAACAGTGATTGTTTTAGTGATAAGTGGCGGTGAATACGATAAAGCGTGGGGGTTCTACTACTAGCACTCTTGGTATGCACCATGAAAATTCGAATTTGAGACACCTCACACTCCAGTTCATGTGTATGGTGATCTGCGTGTCAAATGTGTTGGCAAAGGAGATGGGGCTGTAGAGAATTCTCGTGCGCTTCTTTTGACGGATTTTTGTGATTACCATGTTTTTTTTAATGTCCACTATAATCCGCCAAAGTGTGGGTGCACCATGACTGCCTCCCCTGCCATAGAGCCTTTCCGTAATTTAGCCTGGAATTTCTTGTAAATATACGTCTACAGAACATACAGCTTCTTGTAAATATGAAATACAGATTTCATGTATTTAGTCTGGAATTACTTATTAATATACATGTTACATGAAAAGGCAGCATAAAGTATGCACCAGCAGGTGGAACATACATCTACTCCTAAATATGAAAAGGCAGATTTAATTAATTTAGACTGGAATAACTTATTAATATACGTCCACATGAAAAGGCAGCATAAAGCATGCACCGTGAGGATACATACTTTGACTGTATAAATGTGAAATACAGGTTTCATTAATTTAGACTGGAATTACTTGTTAATATACATCTTACATGAAATAGTTTGCAAAGTAGATTGGGCTGTACAGAAATCTCAAGCGCTTCTTTTGACAGATTTTTGGGATCATCGAGGTTTTTCACATATGCGGATGGACAATAAAAAAATTAAAATTAAATGAATGTGCATCAATATAAGAACGAGTTAAGAACTTACTTGTATGTGGCACTATGATGTGGAATAAGTTGATTGATTATGGCAGCTTGGAGGCTGTAATTGTCATGCACTAGCAAAATAGCTCTAACTGAATAAAATTTCACAGCAGTTGAGGAACTAGATTTATAGGAGATATGGAAAGTGTTGTAGTTGAGTGATCCCTGTGCTTTTTTTTGATTGGGTAAAATTGGTTGATCCTTGTGCTTGTTTTTGATTGGGTGAAACTGATAGGGGTGGATCAAGATTTATGATATTTTATTTCAATACTCATATGTGAAGTTCAATTTGATTTGATTGCTCATTTCAATTCAATGTTTGTTTCTTGAGTCTCACATTTGATCAAAATATGCAGGTACATAATTTATGGGAGTAGCTGGGATGGAAAATGGTGACAAAGTTAATGCTTGAAAGACAGCTTGTATCTGAAAATGGTGCACTTTGGACTGCTGCTTGTGAGAACCTGGCCTAAAGTGTGTGAATGACAAGACCTTTTACATAGTAAACAGGGAACTTAAATTATGTGAAATTTGACATCAAATTGATATGATGATGTCATATCTATTTTGTATAGGGATGAAATACAATAATATATCCTTGTATTAAAACCATGTTGACTTTAAATCTGGCAATTTTTGAAGTGTAATATATGTTATTATATGTTTAAAAGCCACACTGACTATTCTACTTTTGACAGATTCATGGCTGTACATGAAAAGTGACAGACACATCAGTTTTTGAGGATACTTTGTACATTTATAGGATAATATTCATTCCATTATTAATATTTTACTGTGCAAAAGCTTAAAATATCCCACTACCCTCACCACTCTTGGGTAATGCACCATGATTGGCTCCTCTCCCTAATAAAGACTCGGCAATTGATGTGGCCAAACCACCTAAAAGTTGACCACAAACCATATTTTGAAGGTATGTAAAAACATCAAATCATCCTCAAATTTTGAATTGATGGGCAAGAGTGGACAGCAAATCTCATGATCCGAACCCCACTCAATTTCTTACCTTGAAAAGGCCTTCAATGTTACTTCCCATAGAAGTTACCTTACCAGCAATCTCATGCCTGAATTGTCCAATATTAGAGATTTTAAATGAGAGAATAAAGATGTATAAGTTTGATGCTTCTGAAAATTTATTATTTACCTAGGAAAAATAGGATAGGTGGTGTTTCCCCAACCGTTTCTAGAAAAATGGAGATATGTATGACAAACACCACAGAAAAGGATATTTATTGTCACATCCTTTGCTCCATTTACTTTGTACATTTCAGTTTCTACCTCATATCTATTGTGCGATGAACATAAATAAATAAAAATAATAATAATGATCCGAAGATAACATACGTATGAAAGAATTGAAAAAGAATCAAAAGGGTGAGAAAATAGTAGAAACATCTCTGACATCCCATCCGAGAGCTTGCTAAGCCATTGTGTCTGCCATTAATTGAATCTTCCTCATACAATGCACTCAATTTTCCACTCTACGCTACGATTTTCCATTGTTGCTCCTGCTGTTCATTCGTGTAAATATTATGAACCCAAGGATGTTGTCAGAAGAGAAGCCCGATTCTACCAGGAGGAATGCCTACGGTATAAAACCCAACATACCAACAATTATGGACTTTCTTTTTAGAATTTCTTTGATCTCTCCCACTTGCAAAACACGGGAATCCAAATATATACCCCTAGGCATGCCATATCAAATGAAATAAGGTGGACTTAATGTAAATCTTGACTTATGGGGATAAGTTCTCCATGCACGCCAGTACAGATTGAAGCCCAAAAACCAAGTTGGATTTGATTCATGTTTATTTTGATCTGTTGTTACATTTAATGAAGATCTTATGCACTAAAGAACATAAATTCAAACATGTCAAACCCTTCTAGAAGGCCCATTTTTTTATTTAATTCACCTAAACTATGCGTCTAGTTTGTATTTAATTTGTCAAATATATGTTATGAAGTAGTATATTGCCATTAATGCTTGTAAACATTGTTCGTGCTTGGGTTTCCTATAATACCCAAATGAAACACTTTTAAAGTTACATGAATAAAAATAGAAAAGTTTCTAAGAGTTTTTATGTATATTTATTGTCTCACTTTGTTTTCCAATTTTTTTGGCATAAGCTAGTAGTTGTAAATTATTGTTTTTAATCCAACTAAATGTTATAGGATCCACCTTTATTTATTACATACAATATCTTTTGATTGATAACTATGTGAGATAGATTTCAAGTCTTGCACATCCAAAGGAGTCATATTTTTATTTTGATAGTTTATCCCCCATACATGTAGGAGTATTAATCGGGTGCATATTAGTATGAGAGGGCATGGTTACAAAAATATAGTGTTCAAACATTTTGGAGCTTGTTGATTAACTAAAATTAAGTAATATGTAGTATGTGGGGATAGTTAATCTAAGTTATGAATAACTATAAAAATATAAATAAATGCGGTAAAATAAGTATGTAAATGACTCAAATAATTATGCAAAAGGAAATTTTAACCCTAATATGCAAGAGGGAAGAGGAAAGAACTCAAGCGAATAGAAGATGCTCATGCGGCAAAGTGTCACGAGGTGACTACAAAATCTTGAAGCAAGAAAGACTATGCACAAGCCCCAAAAGGATGGATCTAGAGTATCTAGTTGGACTAGAGTGCTGAGAGGGAGGGGGTGCCTACAAGCGCCCGGTCTGCAATCTGGTGCCACTGGTTTTTGTAAAATATTTGGCCCGAACTCTACGAGGGATGGTAGGTGATCCAACCTTCGCTATGTGTCATATCGGATTCACCATGCTACTTCAGATGTCGCTAATAATCTAAGATGAAGAAAATACCTACAAGACCCCAAAACAAGCATAAAACTCTAAAAATGCATATGAAGCGGTTGGGTGACCTCAGCTGCCACAATGGTGGACTTATTAACTAATCGTTGCACTAGATCTCAAACATGATGTAGTTCTTTGTGTAAGTGTGTATGAACATGTACTAGGTTGCTCTTGTGTTAGTCACACTTTGTGAAGTAACAAGCAATAACTATGTGTAGAAAATGTAATAGAATGTGTACATGAAATAGAATATAATCACTCCCCTATGAAGTGTGTTGTAGACGTCTTAATATGGTGCTTTGTGATGGAGCTATGTGGATGCACGATTGATTTGCAATGTAATAGATGGATGAAACTTTATATGGATGATAGCGGTAAATGATGGTCTCATAACTTTATATTTGTAGGTCTCTCTTGATCTAATTCCATAATTAACTCCAAAAAGACCGACCACAAGAAAGATAAAGATCTCAAATGGCTAGAAAGAGCCCAAAAGTGGCGCACAAGTGTTAAAAAGATCGGGGCACCCCTAGTGGGACTAGGCGCCCACGGGTGCCCCAATACTAATCTGGGCATGCTAGTTGAGGCTAAAATAACATGGGATGGTAGAAGTTGACTAGGAATATGGGTGCAAGAGGTGAGTAATGATGAAATAAAATTAAAAAGATGGCTAAGGACGTGGGTTGATTAGTACTTTCTTCACTCAAGAACCTTCTAAATTGTAGTGAGAGACCGAGACTAAATTATGTCTAAAGTGAAAGATTTTGTGTCTACATTTTCCCCCACTTTATGTTTGTGAGTGAAAATCTTGGTAACATAAGGTAGATAGAGATGTGTATTTGATGTCCATGAAGATTTTCAATAGAAAATGTGCCAAAGGACTAGACCAAACATAGAATTACAAAAAGATGGAGGAGCGTGGAAACTAAAGATGAAAAATGCACAAAGAAAAAGTAATGAAAGTGAACCTATGGAAGAATGTGTGGGTATTTATTGTTGTATGTGATGTACATTGCATGGTTAGTAAAGTGTATGCTATAGCAAAGTGTTGTTGTTGACATTGTTGTTGTTTCACCCATTTGATTGGTTTTTTCTCATACGACCCGGACACATGTAAGGAGAAAACGATCAAGTAGTCAAATATGTATGTATGTATGTGTAGAAATGAAGTGTATAAGACACATGTGTATGTAAATGTAAAATACGAAAATGAAAAAATGTAAATGGAACATGTGCACCTAATCCATGTTGAAAAGCAGAGTGTAGAAGGATATACCATACTATGAATTTTTGGGATATCTCGCGCTATGGGCCAAAGATGTGTAGGAGGAATTCATTGTAATTGCCAAGCTCTAAATGCTTCCCACTGAATGTGTGTGTAGAGATCTCTTTACGTCCTAGTTTTTGGCGATCCAATGCCACTGCCGAAGTAGTGTAGAGAGGCACACGCACCATACTGTAACCTTGAAACACATGCTTCCTTCCCATAATGCTAAGGACACCATGTCCTATAAAATCCATTGTGTATGGGGTGTGTAGAATGGTATGAACCCACTTCTTTGTATGTAAGCTGAGGCTGAATCGGTGTAGAATCTTTTTGTTAGTATGTAAAAACCCCCAAATGATTCCCCCTCTTTGGGGGTGCATGCAACATCATTGATAGGAGAATACGAGAACTAAAAGAGGACCAACCGCATGTACGTTGTAACCTTGTAAAGTGTTTGGTAAAATTTGGGGCACACACAAACAAGAAGGCTAGCCAAAGATAAGTGTAAACATGCATGCATATATAAAACAATGTGTAAGTTATGTAAATAGTGTAAAAGCTACTAAGAAAAACATTAATATAAACAAGCAATAAGGAAGGTAAGCCATGAAAAGTGGGAAGCAAACATGGGACATCACTCACGATGTTGCGAGAAAGCATGCAAGGCCATTATGGATGCAAACAACAAACAAGTGTGCATACCAAACATAGGGTAAGGCACTGCAAACCATAACAAACAATAACAAAAACAAAGTAACAAACAAGTATGAAAATAAATATCCTGCATAAAAAATGGTGCACATGAAGCACCGGTTAGCATGTTAGAAATATAGCTCATATGTCACAAGTGTGTATATGAAAGTAATGTAAAGTGCTAAGTACAAAATAAAACAATAGCACTGTGAGAGACAAATGTGGATGCCCCTAGCGACTAGTGTAGGAAGGGTAGAAGGCGAGCATCCATGCTACGTGTAAGAGACCTGTATCTGCGATCACAACTAGAGAATGCACATGTGTGGATGATATAGATAAATGACATATAAGTAATCAAACTAGCATGTGTAATAAAGTGACAATGAACAAGCAAAAGTAAGCAAGAGTAAAAGAAACCATAATATGTAGTATGTTGTGGATGGATGGAATGGAATGAAAAATGGAGTGATATGAGTCGTATTCTCTCGAGTGAATGAAAATGTATGCAGCGAGGTTCATTTTGTTTTCCCTCAATAATAAAAAATGAACCATAAATGAGAGTGTGTCATCGGGAAATGGTCGAATAGTGTGTTTTGTCTAGCGTGATGTGATGAATGTGTATATGTGAGGGGATGATGATATACGACATATAGGAGAGGTGTGCATGAACCTTATAGCCTAAGCATATATCAAGACAAAATGAATGTATGAGTGATGATTTATCCCTAACATGTATATCACTACAAGATGGATAAAGGGAGTGGTGATGTAGCCTAAAGCGTATACCACTACAAGATGAATAGAGCAAGTGACGATTTAACCTATAGTGTATGTCATTATCCTTGAAATATCGCATGATGAAATTTTGAATGATAATCGCGTGATGAATGTAAGGTCCATTTGATTTGTAAACCTCAAAAGATGAGTATGGACTGAGGAACTAGAGTGTATCATCGAGTAATGAGTGCAACATGTAAAAGTAAATGTAGTATATGTAAGGACAAAATATGACCATGTGATTAGTAGAATGTTTAAAGATGTGATGTGTAGTACATGTAACATGTAGTGTGTAGGGTGGCATGTAATATATGTAAATAGACTAGTAATGTAGTATGTAAAATGATGTAATGCTAGAATCATATGTATGACGCGTGATGTGTGATGAGACACAATGTGTAAGATCTATAGTGTAGTTTTTGGGGTTCATGTGTAGTAATCCCTCAACAAACAAGTGTGAACTGAAGCACAAGAGTGTGTCATTGGGTGGTGATGCTAGAACGTATGATGATAATGCATAATGCAAGAAGATGAATGTATGAGAATGTAAAAGGATAAGTGTGACTATGCTAAGATGAGGTGGGGCTAAAATTAGGTATGCACGAATGCGAGGAATGTGATGTAGAACTATGTAAATATGCTGGAATGAGGGGGGTGTATTAGATGTTATGCCCCCAAGTGTGTATGTAAGAATATCATGTAAATTCATTGAGAAGGTATACATCCTTTAGATCATATTCAAATGTGTAAACATTAGTAACCTGATAAGAAATAGTGTTTGGTTGATCATGTAATGAGCCATTGGGGCGTAAGTTGTACATACCCAGAGCATACTCCTCATCGGTGAACGGGGAAGAGGAGAACCATGTGTGTACCAATGAGTAAGATTCTATGTATAACCTAGGATAGAGCTATTGCAGATGAAAATGCATCCAAAAGGCATAGGGACAGGATATATCGGTATGGTCGGGATGCAAGAGTGCCCCCAATATAATCAATCCATGATTTCCCTAATGTGAGTGGAGAAGTAGTAGGCGTACATGTAAGAAAGACATCGAGGTGCATATATGAAGACCATAGGTGTCCGTGAGATGAATTATCCCATGATATAAATGAGGGTCATATGGTGGAGGATGAATTTCATTGATAAAAACCCTAGTCTAGCTAAATATGAATGCACACATATGGTTTCTATGAAGTAGGATAAAATGGAATATGTTCCCAATATGATTCATTCATGAAGAGTGCACAAGTCAATGGTGGGCGTGTAGGTGATACATGTGAAGGTGTATGTGAGAGAGTGATGTCCATGGACTATACATGCCCCCTGATAAGGAATCATAGCATTAGTAGTAGCGGTGTGAGAGACAAAAATGCATCTATCACACAAATGGTACCATCGAGTGGTGGTAAGTGAGGCGGTTCTTCCTAGATTGGGGCTCATATGTAATATCTATGCATGGCGTAGAAAGGCTAGTATTAGGATCTTAGTTGCAATCTGGAATGGATTGTAGTTACAAAAATGGTATACTCAATGCTCTCATGTAATAATTTAACACAATTGTGTACAATAGAGGTGACAACTTACATGGCATGAAGCCAAGGTCTTCAGAAGGCAGTGTTAGGACACTAGGAAATCAACAAAAAAATACGGTGAGGATAGTCTTAGGACTAACATTAATAGGAAAGGAAACGTGAGAGTTTAGTGTAGGTCATGGAAAGGTCATGTAAGCTTGGGATTAACCTAGGAATGTTTTCTAGGGCATGTATGAGCATCAACAAGATGTATTTTATCTCATGGAGGTAGATTTAAAAATTCACCATAGATGGTCTTGAGAAGCTGGTAGTGTAGTTTGATGCAAATGAGAATTGTTTGAAGAGTACAAGAATATTTATGAAAAATAAACTTATGGATCATGTAGAGGGGTGATTTTTGGTGCTTCATGCCAAATTTCATCAAGTTATGAAAAGGTATGTGAAAGAGTTTTTCTAAAACTGGTTCTTTGAGAAGTGCATAATAAGTTGTTTGGCTTCTTAACACCCGTAAAATATATAGCACCTTTATTAGATAAATTATAGAAGAAATTTTTGTAGAGGATTCCAAGCTTAAGGTATTGCAAAAAGTGTTAGGTAAAATGGGAAAGTATTAGAGAAGTTATGAGCACTTTTCAGGCTATGTTTTCCCTTCTCCTAAGCACCTTCTTAAGTCAATAATAATAAAATTTATCTCAGTTGACCACAAATCACTTGGATGAGAAACTTTTAAGCTTATTATGGTTCATTAGTGATGTTTTCATGCTTTTTGGGTTGTTTATGATCTTCAAAATGACAAAGTTCAGTACAAAGTCCTCATAGTAAGTACAGGTGTAGTGACTATAGTTGGGATGTATGAAAGTACTGTGATCTTAAGGTTCACTAAAAGCATTTGAATTGAAGTGAGTGTTTCTCATTCCTAGAAAATTTTGAATACCTCAAGAACGTGTTGTATGAACATTGTACAATCTGGGTATATCTTGACCTGTGAAGAAATTTTGAGTGCTTATGCTTGATTTGGCAAAGCATGTACACTATTAACTGTCTAGATGCTTGAGAATTTCATAATTAAGAGAGTATGACCTCAAATTCCTCTTAAAAATCATGGTGGTGTAGATGGAAAATGTAGCACTTCACATATGGAGATTATGAAAAGCTGAGTGAAGATTGGATATGTGCTTGAAAACAGTCAAGATGAAGACCAGGCTCCAATGTGCGGAGACATGGACAAATAAGGTGGATATGGTTTCTTGGCTTATAGATGCTTCTTGAGCACTGTGTTATGATTTTCAATTCACCATTGGTCCCCTCATATCATTTTGAATGATGGCCTAAGACCTCAAAGCATTTTATTTCTTAAAACCCATTATCTTTGCCATGTTCCATATCACCGCATTGTACTTTGTAGTTACGAGAGAAAATAGAACAATTTCATAGTGTCTAGTTGATTAGAAAAGGTGGAGTGTTGTTCAAGACAATCGTAGAAGTTGGAATTTTCAAATTCCCTTAATAATTGAGAATGAAAACCATTTTTATGTGGTCTCAAGCATCTGATCCGTTAACCACCGAAACTAGGGTTTACAAAACATTTTCTCTCGATTCTTGACAACCATTCGGTGGAAATTTACAAAGTTTTGAAGAAAGATATGCCTAGAGGATATGACCCATTTTCAAAATGATTTTTTCAATTTGATCTAGAAATTGAAGAGAATTCGATGATAGTGTGCAAATGAACTCGAGCATTCTTGTAAGGGTCGGGGTTCTAATGTTTATTACAATTTCTTGTGTTGAATCTTCTTGAAACTTTTTGTAACTCCTTCATGAGTCTATACATGGCTAGATTAATCAAATGTGGACTGAATTTCATGATGAGAAATGTAAAATTTAATCTAATAAATTTATGAATTTGTTCTCAAAGAATTGTTCGAGAGAGGGTATGGTTAGAAAAAGTGCTAATTCACTATGTATGGCTCAAAATATTCCATTCTGAGACACAAAATTATACATTTTAGACATTATTTAGTCTCGGTCTCATACTACTATTTAAAGTGTTTTTGAGTGAAAAAGTACTAATTAACCCCATCCTTTGGCCATCTTGCTTTATTTTATTTCGTCATTACCGAACTCCTGCGCCCATATGATCGGCCGAGTTTTGTCATCCCATGTTATTTTAGCTTCAATTGGTGCCTTGATTAGTACTAGGCGCCCTCGGGCACCCTAGTCCCAAAAGGGCATCCCGGTCCTATTTTCACTTTCTGCCACTTTTTGGGTTCCTTATAGCCATTTAACATCTTTATCTTTCTCATGGTCGACCTTTTCGGGTTAATTATTAAATTAGATCAAGAGAACCCTATAAATATAAAGTTATAAGAACATAATGAGGGACCTAACATCATCTACTACTATCATCCATCTAGAGTTGCATCATCTATTGCATTGGAGATCATTTGCATCCATATAGCTCCATCACAAGGCACAAGGCTAGGACATATGTATCACACTTCATAGGGGGAGGGATTCTATTATATTTCATGCACACATTCTATTACATTTTCTACACATAGTTATTTCTCACTACTTCAAAAAGTGTGAATTGACACAAGAGCAACCTAGGGCATGTTCACACACACTACACATAGAACTACATCGGGTTTGAGATGTAGTGCAATGCTTCGATTAGTAAGTCCACCATTGTAGAATCGAGGTCAATTCGACCCCTTCATATGAATTTTTTTTTTTAAAGGTTTGATGCTTGTTTGGGGTCTTGCAGGTATTTACTTCATCTTGGATTATTGGCGAAATTTTAGGTGGCATAGAGAATCTACGTGACACATAATGAATGTTCTGGACCACCTCCCAGATTTTCGAAGACCATTTTTAGAGCTTCGCACGGACCAAGATTCCCATATTACAAACCAAATGACCCATGGCACCCCGGTCCCTCTCTCTATGTTCTCTAGTCTAGCTAGATCCTCCAGATCCATCCTTTTGAGATTCTTGCACTTAATCGTTCCCACTTCTTGATTTTGTAGTCATCACTACGACATGGTCTTGAAAGAATCTATTATTCGATCGAGTCCTTTACTTTTCTCTCTTACACATTAGGGTTAGCATTTTCATTTTGTGTAGTTACTTAGATCATTTACATATTTCTTTACTACATTCATTTAATTTATTTCAGTTTTCATAGCTTAGATTAACTACCATAACATACCTAATTTTAGTTAATCATTTTGGTGAACCCGACTTGATCATTCACACTTCTAGATTCTTCATTCATTTCTTGTCATCCTAGGTTTTCATCATCATGAATATCTCTATAAATGATTATTTCCTTGCTAATCTTGATTTATTACATAGAGTCTAATATTTTCTTACTACTACTTGCATTTTGACTAACATGCACCTAGATGCGGTTATCAGATTTTGCTGAAACTTTTTCCTCACATATCGTATTTAAGTCTAATCTTCCCTACTGATTTTCACACTTTTGATAATGACCCGCCTCTACATATTATCTCTCATATTTATAATCTTGTCGTGTTAAGAATACTTTGATTGATAATTGATCTAAACTTAACTTGTGTCCTATATCATTCCTCTAAGTTTTAGGTCTTACCGCTTATGAAGTTAGTCCATCTAGTATTTCACTATGTGCTTATGATGGTTCTATCTTCCCTTGTCTCAGTCATGTTTCTTTACCTATCATTGTTGGTCCAAAGACTGTCCACACTATCTTTTTCATTGTTGATTTCCCAGTCTCCTATAATTGTCTTTTGGGAAGGCCTTGCTTCATATATGAAAGTTGTCACATCTAGTGTACATAATTGTGCTAAATTATTACATAAGAGCATTGATTACACCATTTTCATGATCGCGATCCATCCCAAGTATTGCGATCGAGATCCTAACACTAGTCTTCCCATCTCGCACATTGATATTACGGATGAGCCCCAACATAGGGAAGAACCACCTCACCTACCACCACTTGATGGCGTCGTTTGTGTGATAGAAGTAGTCCCTCCTTTGCCACCTTTCGCCACTACTATTATGATTCTTTATCGGGGCTTGTCCAATTAATGGATGTCACTCTATCACCTCCACCATGACAAATATCACCTACATTAGTATGACCACCATTAAATTACACACTCTTCATGAATCAACTCCTACTAGAAACATATTCCATTTTATCCTACATGATATTTCACTATATGTTCACTTGAGAGTTTATCTTGGCTTGGTTTTATTTCTGAGACATTCATCCCCTTCATGATCCTCATCTCTACTATGGCTTTATCAATATTACCGCCGCTTATGGTTTACATGTATTTCATCTTACAATATACTTATCACGTACCCCTCGTTCTTCTCCACTCACATTAGGGGAATCTTGGATTACTTATATTGGGGGCACATTAGATCCTAGTCATATAGACATTTCATTTCCTATGCCCTTTGGTCGTGTTTTTATCTACAATAGTTCTTTTCTTGGCTATTCAAAAATCTCATTCATTGGTATGCACATAGTTTCCCACTTCCTCCATTCACTGATGAGGAATATGCCATGGGTATGTACAACTATGCTTCAATTGTTCAATGCATGACCAACCAGAGAAAAATTTCTTATCCTCCAATGTTTATCCATATAACTTTGACCCGAGGATGATGATCTTCTTACACATACTTTGGTGGGTATAGTATTTCATAAATTACCCCCTCTCATAATAGCATAGACATATTTGTAGAAAAATATCACACGCACTTTAGGTATTATTTACCTTGGTCTTGTACTACTATTTAGAGGGTTCACAAGTGCAAAGTACTAATTAATCCCATATTTTGGCCATCTTAATTTTTATTGTTTATTTTGTCATTCCTACATATTTTCAATACATGTCCACCTATTTCACAATTATCCCATCATTTTAGCTTTGAACTAGGGCGCCCATACTGTATTGGGATCCTATCCCATGGGGCACCCACAAAATCTTCTACTTTTTCACTTATTTTTGGGGTCTTTATAACCGTTTTTCATCCTTATATTTTTCCTAGTTATCCATGTTGAGGTTAATTATGAAATTAGAGAAAGAGAACCCTATAAATATAAATTTATGAGACCATAATGAGGTTCTAACATCACATACTATTATCACTCCATCTAGAGTTACATCCATTGTATCACTTGCATATACATGGTGTTATGCATCAGCCCTAGGAGATCTGCATCAACCCACACATCATAGGGGATGATTCTATTTTATTTAATGCAATCATTCTATTACATTTTATAGATTTATTATTTCTCGCTACTTCACGAAGTGTGACTGAAAAAAGAGCACCTAAGTACACATGCGCACACACACACACAGAACTACATTTGGAGTGCTCAAATGTAGTGCATTAGCTAGCCCACTTTTGTGGAAGGCGAGGTTAGTCCACCCATTCATTTCACATCTTTATTTTAGGGTTATTGATACTTCTTTGTTTCTTGCAGGTCATTCCTTCTTGTGTTATTTCACACACATGGCATAGTTCGAAAATCTAGTGTGAAAGACATGTAGTATTCAAGATCATCTTGAGACCCTTTGAAAACCAAATTCTTGAGCATTTGTAGAACCCAAGGTGCTTATTTTGCAGACTAGGGCACCCAGGGTGCCTCAATACCTTCTTTATCTACTCGATCTTCCAGATTAACCCTTAGAATGCCTCTGAGTGATTGTCTCCACTTTTAGATCCACAGTCAGACCTTTGACTTGCACAGTCTCCAACAATCACCTAAGTCTTTTATCTTTACACCTTTGCACATTTAGGGTTTTATTTCACTTAGTATAATTATTTACATCATTTCATATTGTCTTAGTATACTTTACAATGTTTTAGTCCTCCTATTTTAGATTAACTAGTTGTTATACTTATCATAATATTAGTTAATCATTTTGGTGAACCTCGACATCTTTCATGCTTAGGATCCTTTTTCTTTTATCATGGGTCAAGTTTCTTTATCTGATTTACTCAAGCGATATCCCACTTGTCAGATATTTTACAAAAATCCCTAGACACCACATATTTTGATGAAAATATGCCACCACATGAATTAAGTTTTGTACTTCATAGTTTCTTTATCGATCCTAGTCTTGATGAGCTTGTATCTAATCAACCACTGTTAGACTCGATTCACGCTTTACATACATTATTTCAAGATAAATTTCAATCCTTGCATACATTCTTTCAAGATAAATTTGCAGCCACCGAATCCACCATTACATCCCTTAGATATGAAATTCAACAGCTTAAGGATGCTTCTCAATCACATGTGTGTTCTCCTTCACATCTCTTATTCCATCTATGTCCACTACATGTCATCTAGTTGAACCTCAAGATGTCCCATTACCCAAACCTCTCATGCTTGATCGCAATACTAAGCCACATGACCTTCTCATAGAGCTTCTTAGTCATCAATTGATCACTCTACCATCTATCGAGTACTATCCTCCTTGGCACCAAACAAAATATCAAGGTCGTCCATATTTCCATTATCATCAAATCAATGGACATAATGACCATGATTTCTATGCTTTACAACGTAGAGTCAAACATCTTGAGTGTCAAGGATTTATTTCATTCACTGGAAAACATCCTATTGCACACCCACCTACAAATACTACACCCACATGGGATCCTAAGTCTATTTCTCCTTCGATTAGTCAAGATCCATCTAAATAAGATTTTGCAGCTACTAGTGACCCTCATTCTCATCTTTCTAAGGAAGTTCTTGATGATTCTCTTTTTCGTTACATAGGCGATGATATTGACAACCCCTCCCATGTGCATAGTGATCCTTCTCCTAGTTCAATGAGTGTTGCTTCTATTTTAATGTTGTTTATTCTCCACTTACTTGAGCATCATCATACCACTTCTCATACACCTTCTTCGTTAGTCAAGTACTACCTAAGCAATCATCTATGGGTTCCCCAAGTCAATAAAGTTAACACCTATCAAAATTAGTTCACAAACCACTCCTACTAGGTTGTCTACTACATTATCAGATAAACCTAAGCAATCTCCCTTGAGACTCAGTGCAACATGGCCTCTTCCCAAATCTACACTCCAACCAATTAAGTTTGTTAAAGCAACTAATCCTCCTCCTAGTGTTTACGATACATTTTCATTTTCACCGCCACCACCTAGTTCTACTACAAACTTTTGTCCAACAAGGTTCCACCACGCGTAAACTTGGCCTTTGGTAGGTGACTTTTGTTACTCTACCCTCTTGATGACACACTCATATTCTTGGGGTTCTTATATGACTGTTGAGGGGTATTTTACCATAAAGAACCTCATTTCATCTTACATTTCTCCATTACATCACCACCTATACATACACACATCTATAATACTCCTTACGCATCATCAATTAAATGAAATCCATCATGTCTCATCACCCCTATACATCATTTATTACATAGTACACATGTTATCATACACTTGGGGGCATAACATCTCTTTCCCCCTAATATTAACATCCACACATATTTTACTTTTGCATTCTCATACATTAATCTCATAGCATACGCATACTCCTCCCACATCTTAGTATTGTCATTACCCGATGACGCACTCTTGTGCTTCGGTTCACACTTGAATGTTGAGGGATTACCATTACACTAAACCTCACACACCACACTTAGGCATTACACATTGCATTTCATCCTACATTTCATGTCATACACCATCCATTATATATTTATTATACATTATACTAGTCCTCACCCATGCATTCCATTCATTCAAATATCCACACACTTTCATCACATTATACATTGCACGTTTCTCATATCATACATTTTCTATATTACACTAGTCATCATTTCCTATGAGTCTAGTTTTACATTCCATCCCTACATTCTACATTTACACTAGGTTACATTATATATGGGTCTAGCTTTACATTTTATCACTACACATTTTATTTCTTATCTACACCTATCACCTTACATCTTACATATTACATAGTCTACACACCCTACACACCCTATATCACATTATTCACACAACACATTCATACATCATCTATATTCTACATACTACACTAGATTACATTTCATATGGGTCTAGATTTACATTTTATCATTATACATTCCATTTCTATATACACCTATTATTGCATTTCACACATTACATATCCTATACACACTACACATCCTACATTGCATTTCCCACACCACACATTTACATACCATATTTATCACTTGGTAGTTTATACTATGTTGGCTTCTACGCATTTTCTTCACTACCATTTAATGCACTTTAGTTCCTCAGTCCATACTCATCTACCGAGGATTTACCAATCAAATGGACCTTAAATTTGCACATTTCCTCATGCGACATTTTCCTCATACAACATTTCCAGTGTTAGTGACATACACCTTAGGTTAAATTGTCACCTATTCTATCATTTTGTAGTGGTATACACCTTAGGTTACATCACCACTCCCTCCTTTCATCTTGTAGTGACATACGACTTTAGGCTAAATCATCACCCATCTCCATCCTTTCATCATATAGTGATATACGCTTAGGGCTAAATCATCACTCATCTATTCAACAAGTCGTGATATACGACTTCGGCTATAGGGTTCACACACAAATCTCTCCACATGTCACATTTCATCACCATTACATATACACACTCATCACAAGTGCTAGAAACAACCAACACTACTCGACCATTTCCCGATGATGCACTCTTATTTACGGTTCATTCTTGACTGTTGAGGGGAAAATCAAATGAACCTCATCCCATACATTTCCATCAACTCGAGGGAAACGTTGCTCCTATCATTCCATTTTTCATTCCATTTCATCCATCCACAACATACTTTGCATTGTCTTGGGGGAATTTACTTTTGCTTAATAGTGTTTTGCATGATCACTTTACTACACATGTTAGACTACTTTCTTATATGTCATTATCATACACACATGTGCATTCACGTCTTTGTTTAGTGTGATCACAGATACATGAATCTACACACGGCATGGATGCTCACCTTCTACCCTTCCTATATTGGTCATTGGGGCATCCACATTCATCTTATCCAGGTGTTATTGTTTCATTTTGTACTTAACATCTTATACTTACTTTCTCATACACACTTTGACATATTGGTTATCGCTCTAACATGCTAACGGGTGTTCCATGTGCAACACTTGTTTTATAGGATTACATGTTTCCATGAATACTTGTTTTTCCTTTCTATACTTGTCTTCCATTGTTTTCCATTGTATGCGGGCTTTGCCCTTTTCTTGTGTGCACACTTGTTTTTTGTTTATGACCATGATGGCCTTGCATGTCTTGTGACATCGTGAGTGATGTCCCATGTTTATAACCTTATTTGTGCGGTCTACTTATTTTCTTGCGTGTTTACACTACTTTTTTGGTAGTTATTACATTGTCTGTATACGTATTTTACACTTGTCTTATTGTATGCATGTTTTTTCGACTAACACTTATTTTGGATAGCCATCCCATTTTTGTGTGCACTTTGGTATCTATCAAGCGATTTCCTTTCCCCTTGCAGGGTAGAGTTATATAGGTCGAGTGCGGTAGGTCCTCTTTGGGGATGCACTCTCTTTTCAAAGACATCGCATGTGCCCCCCAAAGAGGGGATCATTAAGGGTTTTACATACTAACATAGCGTATTTACACCTTGGTTCAGTACAATGCACTTTTCGCCCTTGACATTATGGGTTTACATACAGCGAGTGAGTTCAAACTAGTCTACAAACTCCATACACAATGGCCTCTATAGGACATGGTGTCCTTTGGCATTTATGTGGAGTAGTTACAGGCTTGGAGGTTATAGTGGGTGTGCCTCTCTACACTACTTCTTCCTCCAGGTAGCGTCATATCCAAAAAAATAAGACAATATAAAGATCTATTCACACATTTCAACAAAAGCGGTTAAATATTGGAGGACATAGAGTATTTACTCCTATACTTATTCATCCAGGTGGTGTGAGATCGCCTAAAAATCGTGAGAAGTAAAGGATATCCTTCTACACCCTTTTCCTCGACATGGATCAGGTGCACATATTCCATTTACACTTTTCTTTTCAGGTATTTTACATTTACGTACTTTACACATTTCTATACACATGTATTTTACACAATGTTTTTACATACATATATATTTGACTACTTGATCATTTTCTCCTTACAAGTCCAACCGTATGAGAAATAAGTAGTCAAATTAGGGGCAACAAAGGACAACGAGGAAGATGACAACATCAACGACAACAATGATGAAACTTGCCTTTACTAACCATGTAGGTACACTACACACCGAAACAACTACACACATGTTCCAACCTAGGTCCACTCTCATCACTTTTAATGCACATTTTTTATCTCTTTAGAATCCACACTCCTCCACTTTTTTTTTGTCATTCCACTTGTAGTCTAGTCCATCAACATGTCTTTTCTACACTCTACATGGATATCAAGTACACATCTCTATCTACTTTATGTTACCAAGTGTTCCGCTCACCAACATAAAGTGGGGGAAAATGTAGACACAAAATCATGCACTTTAGGCATTATTTAGCTCGGTCTTATACTACTATTTAGAGGGTTCTCAAGTGAAGAAAGTACTAATTAATCCCACCTTTTGGCCATCTTATTTTTATATTTTATTTTGTCATTCCCACATATTTTCCTATACATATCCACCTATTTTATAATTTTCCCATCATTTTAGCCTAAACTAGGGTGCCTTGGGCACCCAGCCCTCGTCCGTACTCCTAGGGCACCTTGATCCATGTTCTACTTTCCCACTTCTTTTTGGGTCTTTTTATCCATTTTTCATCCTTATCTTTTTCCTAGTTTGGTCATGTCGGGTTAATTATGAAATTAGAGCAAGAGAACCTATAAATACAAAGTTATGAGACCATAATGAGGGTCCTAACATCACATACTACTATCACTCCATCTAGAGTTACATCCATTGCATCACTTGCATCCACATAGTGTCATGCATTAAGGCTAGGATATTTGCATCAACACACACAACATAGGGGGAGGATTATATTCTATTTCATGTACATGTGCTATTACATTTTCTATAGTTATTATTGATCACTACTTCACAAAGTGTGACGTGGAAAGAGCACCTAGGGAACGACATGTACACACACACACACACAAGAAACTACATTTGGGTTTGAAATGTAGTGCATCACTTATTCTAGTAAGCTCATTGTTGTGGCAGCTGAGGTTAGTCTGACCCATTCATTTTACATCTTTATTTTTAGGGTTTTGATACTTCTTTATTTCTTGTAGGTCATTCCTTCATCTTGTGTTATTTCACACACTCGACGTAGTTCAAAAATCCAGTGTGACAGACATGCAGTATTCTAGATCAGCTTGTGACCATGCGAAAACCAAAATCTTAGCATTTGCGAAATATGGGTATCTACTTGTACATACCAGAGGGAGCTCCGAATACCTACGTGGGCACTACGGTCTACTCAGATCTTCCATATATGACCCTTACAGGACGTTTGAGTGATCGTCTCCACTTCTAAAATCCACTTCATCTGCGACAACCTATGATAGTCTCCAACAATCAACTAAGTCTTTTCTCTTTACACATTTACACATTTAAGGTTTTATTTCACTTAGTATAATTATTTACATCATTTCATATTGTCTTAGTATACTTTACAACGTTTTAGTCCTCCTATTTTACATTAACTAGTTGTTATACTTCTCATAATATTAGTTTAATTTTAGTTAATAAAATTTTCTCATCTTTACATTACTTGCTCGTTCATACCCTTACATAACATTACACCACACTCTTAGCATTTGTGCATACCCCATCTTAACATCATCTCATCTTTCCTATAGTCATATATGTTATATCATCGTCATTACCCAAGAAACACTCTTGTGTTTCGATTCACACTGACTGTTAAGGGCTTACTACACATGAACCCCACGTTTCCTCACACATCTCGAATCATACACCATAAATTCTATATTTGGTATATGGCATCTTGACATTTGTGCATTTATACATCATGCATTGTGCTAGTCATCATTATGCATACACCATTGTCTACACGTCTTACATCCTACACTACTTATCCTACATACTACATTATTAATTTACCTACATAACTTACATCCCATTTATGTTACACCACACATTTCCACACATATTATACTTCCTATACTAGTCATCACTTACTAGTCTATCATCATATATACACTAGCATTTTATATCATAATTTTTCATCACCCATTACTTTACAGTCATTACATATTATCTCATATTCTATATACATTGCATTTTACATATTCTAGATTTGTTCATTCTATACATAGCGTCTTTACACAAATCAAATGGACATTCATTCATCAAATGGTTATCTCTTATTCTGTACAATTCACATACATACATTATAGTTTTCTACTCATTGTACTCATGTTGTATGATGCACTTTTAGTTCCTCGGTCCATATCTCGATTGTTGAGGGCTTATCACCACTCCTTACTATCAAATGGACCTTACATACATCACTCACATGTTTCATCATGATATACACATTTTAAATCATCACTCATACATTCATATTTTGATGATATTGCATTAGGCTATAAGTTTCACACACATTTGTTCTTCTATATGTCACATATCATCACCACTATGTATACACATTCATCACAACGTGTTAGACACAACACACTATTTGACCATTTCCCAATGATGCACTCTCATTTATGGTTCATTCTTGACTATTGAGGGGGTAAACAAATGAACCTCAATGTATTCATTTCCATTCACTCGGGGGCATGCGGCTCCTATCATTCCATCTTGCATTCCATTCCATCCATCCACAATATACTACATATTATGGTTGCTTTTATTCTTTCTTACTTTTGCTTATTCATGGTCACTTTATTACACATGCTAGTTTGATTACTTGTATGTCATTTATCTATATCATCCACACGTGTGTTCACATATTTTCTATTTGTGATCACAAATAACAAGTCTTTTACATGAAACATGGATGTTCACTTTCTACCCTTCCTATAATGGTTGTTAGGGACATCCACATTCATTTATCATAGGTGTATTGTTTCATTATATGTTTAAAAGTTTACATTATTTTCCTATACATGATTTTGACATACTAGTTATCTTTCTAACATGCTAATGGGTGCTTCATCTACAAATATTTTTATACGAGGATATTTGTTTCCATACTTGTTTGTTCCATTGTTTGTTATTATTTTCTATTGTTTTTAGGCTTTCCCTTTGTTTGTGAGCACACATTTTTTTTTTGCCATTATGGCCTTGCGTGTCTTGCGACATCGTGAGTGATGTCCATGTTTGAGCCACTTTGTACTACTTTGTTGTCTTCTTGCATGTTTACATTACTTTTTTAGTAGATTTTACCTATTTGCATAGATTATACATGTTTTCCATATTCATGCATGTTTTTTACACTTATCTTTGGCTAGCCTTCTTCTTTATACATGCCTTGATTTTTATAGAGTATTTTCATGGTTACAATGTATATGGGTGGTCCTCTTTTGGGTTGTATGTCTCCTATCAACGACATTGCATGTGCCCCCAAAGGGGGGCATCATTTGGAGGTTTTTACATACTAACACAATTATTCTACACCAGTTCGAGTTTAGTTATATATACAAAGAGTGGGTTTAGACCAATCTACAAAATCCATACATAGTGGCATTTTATAGGACATGGCATCCTTAGCATTTTGGGAAGCAATTACAGGCTTGGAGGTTACAATGGGTGTGCCTCTCTACACTACTTTGAGTCCGGTTTAGTTGAATTTCCCAAAACCTAGGATGTACAAAGATCTATACACACACATTCGAGAAGAAGTAGTTAGATATTGGAGGACATAGATCATTTCCTCCCTACACTTCTTTGGCCTATGGTGCAAGATCACCCAAAAAACTTGCAAGTACAAGATATCCTTCTACACTCTCTTTCTCAACATGGATCAGGTGCACATTTTCCATTTACATTTGCATATTTTACATTTACATGCTTTCATATACATGTGTCTTTTACATTGCGTTTTTACACATACATACATACATATTTGACTACTTGATCGTTTTCTCCTTGCAAGTCCGGTCGTATGAGAAACAAACATTCAAATGGAGGAAACAAAAAAAATAAAATCGTCAACATTAACACTTCATGACAATGCACACTTTACTAACCATGCGGGTATCATCACATACATAAGCAACTACACACGTGTTCCACCTAGGTTCACTCTCATCACTTTTTATTTACGTATTTTCTATCTTTAGTTTCCACACTCCATATTTTTTCATTCCATGCTTTTGTCTAGTCCTTGATGAATTTTTTTACATTCTTCATGGACATTAGGTACACATCTCTATCTACTTTATGATACCAAGTTTTCACTCACCAACATAAAGTGGGGCAAAATGTAGACACAAAATTATGCACTTTAGATATTATTTAGTCCTGGTCTCATACTACTATTTAGAAGTTTTTGAGTGAAGAAAGTACTAATTAACCCTCTTCCTTTGGCCATCTTTTTTTGTTTTACTTAGTCATTACCAACCTCTTGTGCCCATATGCCCGGTTAACTTATGTCATCACTACATTATTTTAGTTTCGATTAGGTTGCCTAAATTAGTATTGAGGCGCCTGTGGGTGCCTTGATCCCACTAGGGCGCCGCCCAAGTCCTTTTTACACTTTCCCACCACTTTTTGGGCTCCTATAGACATTTTACATCTTTATCTTTCTTTTGGTCGGTCTTTTTAGGGTTAATTTTGAAATTATATCAAAAGAAACCTATAAATATAAATTTATGAGACCATAATGAGAGACCTAACATCATATACTACTATCATCTATCTAGAGTTGTATCCATATATTGCATTGAAGATTCACTTACATCCACATAGCTCCATCACAAGGCACAAGACTAGGACAAATCTAGATTACACACTTCATATGTGGGAGGGATTATATTCTATTTCATGCACACATTCTATGACATTTTCTACACATAGTTATTTCTCATTTTTCACAAAGTGTGGACTAGAACAAGAGTAACTAGGGAATGTTCACACACACTTGCACATAGAACTACATCGGATCGAGATGTAGTGTAGTGCGCTAAGTTAATAAGTTCACCATTGTGGCATATGAGGTTAGTTTGACTCCCATTCATATGCATTTTTATTTTTAGGGTTTGATTTTTTGGGGTCTTGGACATGTCTTTACGTCATCTTTTATTATTGGGGACATTTGAGGTGACACGAAGAATCTAACACAACACACAATTAATATTCCAAACCACCTCCCATCCTTGTGAAGATCGGTTTAGATTTTTTGCACATACCAAAGTACACCTAGGTTATAGATCAAAGTGCCTTGACACCCAAGTCCCTCTCCAAGTGCTCCAAAGTCATAGTTTGATCCTCCGAGATCCATCCTTTTCGGGATTCCTACATAGTCACTCATGCTTCCTAATTTTCTAGTCATCACTGTGACATAGTCCTATGAGCATATATTATTATTTAATGAGTATTTTTCTCTTCTCTCTTGCATTAGGGTTATAATTTCATTTTGCGTAGTTACTTACATCATTTGCATACTTCTTACTACTTTCATTTACTTTATTAAAGTTGTTCATAGCTTAGATCAACTACCCCAAAATACCTAATTTTATTAATCACATTCAAAGTTGTTATAGGTTGAAGATGAGCACAATCATTGGTTTGTGTATATAAATGCTTATGATAGTGATATGAAATAATGTTTAAAAATTAGTTTTATAGCCTAAGTCACAAACAATTGAGCAAGTTCTAAATATGTTAGCTTGTTGCGAAGTTGAAGAGTTAGGAATCTTCTTAGCTCAAAATTCCTTGATCTTTGGTGAAGTTTGAAAGTAAAATTTGTTATAAACAATAAATCTCTCTCCCAAGCTCATTGTGAGAAATGAAAAACATCTTTTCTTTATCATACAAAGTTAAGTGTCAAAGATTTTCAACTTATAAGGTGAATGTGAAGAGATAATGTTGTATGTAGAGCTCAAATAAGTTGATGAATAAGTTGAAAGGTAAAGTGTGATGAAAAAGGAAACCTAAGAACAAAAGTAAGTTTTTTTGAAATTAATGTGATAGATGAGCTAGTGCAATGATATATAATAAATATAAAAACAAAAGTGAATACCAATAAGAAGTTGCGATGTAGAATCATATTGGTGTTTTGATAAGGTTTTTAATGATGTGAGTGAGAAGACAATATAGAGAAAATAGTGAAAAGAGAACTATGATTTTAGAGAAAATTGTGATGTAATTTGAGTTGCATGTTGATAGACCATGGTTATGAGAATGAGATAAAAAAACCTAAAAAGTTGAGAGATAGAGGGCTAATTTCAAATTGAGACAAATGTGTTAAAGAATCCGAAATACCGAGATATTAGATTTGAAGAGCCTGAGAAGACTAAAATAAATAGGATATTCATATTGTAGCATTGTTGGTCGTCAAATAGGACTTTTTAGAAGAGCAACAGTCAGGGGACAAGAAGTCCCTCCTCTTTAATGGGAGAGGTTCCCTTATTCTAGAAACGAACTTATTTACAAATGTACAGAACATTGTTTTATGGTCAAACTTGGATATTACGAAAGTGTTTTCCACAAGGATCATCAATTACACAAGGACTGAGGAAAGGGAATAAGAAGATGAGCAGAATAGCAACATTCAGAATTATAGATAGCAGAATAATTCTTTATGTATGCGAAGTTTCAAAGAATTTAAGGCAAGATCATTTGCATTGGCTGAATGGGATTAAATTTAAAGATACAAAGTTCCATAAATAACCTTCTTCAGATTCATTCATCAAGGACACAAAGTTCCTTCTTGGTTATACAAGATCGCTGTATTTGCAAAAGCCAGACAAAGATGCAATCGGAGAGACTAACGAATCAGGAACAAAATGATCTTCACAATATTAAAGGAAAACACAGAGATAACAAGAATTAGATAGACAAAGAATGGAAAGCCCTTTTGTATTGATTTCTTTAAGATCTATTTACACTTTCAGCAAATATCCAAGTTCTTCCTCCTCTGTAAAATGGCGTGGAAAGGCCATTATATAGCTTACTGAGTCGAGTTCTCTTTGTAACCGTTTCTTTTAACTAAAGAATAGTTAAGGACCGCCAATTGCAATACCTTAACTAATTACAAAGAATACGAAAAGAATGGGAAGAAGAGAAAGAAAGGAGAAGGAGACAGGTGGTCGGTTATTGGGAGGGACCCACTGTCTTGAGAATCCCTTGCAATTTCTTCAATGCCTCAGCTATGTCTCTGCCACGATGGAGCCTGCGTGTTGGCTACAGGGAGTCCAAAATCCCGACACTTCTCCATATCTTTATCAAACTCGACGTGAGTATGATAATCTTTATTTGCTTCTTGATGGCGATTGAAGAGAACAAATTTCCTTCATCTTTTCCTTAGAGATGGAGCTTTCCTTGAATAGATTATCTTTGACAAAAGCTCACGAACTCGAGCTTTGATTTCTTGCAGACAGGGAAACACCCGAGTTTTCATCTTGAAGATGACAATGTATATCCTTGAAAGCAAAAGAATGACCGGTGTCTTGAAAGCTTCTCCCTTCTGCCAGCTGTTCTTCATTTCTCCCAAAGCCTCCTCCAAGACTCTGATCTTCCACTCCTGGCGCTGTAGACCCAGGATTTTGATAGATTGTCCTTGGCATCATCGAAAACCTTATTCGCCAAGTAAGATGTTCTCATCATCTGTCCCATGAGGCGAAGGTCTACTATGCAACTGCTCCAGATTTTGAGTTCTTTATCCATGGTATTGATAGTGGAGGAGAGCTTCAGTTGCACATTACTCACCTTTTCATGGAGTTTGAAAGCTTCATCGATGAAGTTTAACCCAGCAACAAGCATGTCATCCACCATGGCCGATAGCTCTGCCATAGACATAATACTTATGCATATATTTAATACTTTGCACTTCATCTTGGCTTAGAATTACGGGAGGAGGAGGTTGAGCGAGTCAAGGGGTAGGGTCCAAAACTTTGTCCTTAGACAAAGGGACTTGATGAAACCCGTGAGAACTTGGGCTTGCTCTTCCAGTGTTCAATAGTTTCTTTGCCCTTTTTCTACCCTCCCAATGACTCTTGTGACTGTTTCCTGGAGGTTATAAATCTCACCTTCAGGGGTAGACTCTCCCATTGGGATTCTCAAGAGCTCCAAGTCAGATACCTGCAAGTCCTGCTCTGATTTATCCGTTGTAGGCTTGGCAATCTCCAGGAATTGCTGACCTTGAGTATCAGACACTATTCTGGAGGTGGTTCTAGCTTTCTTGGCACGAGAAGGAGTGGTGCCCAACAAGGCTGCTACAGCATCAAAATTTGGTCCCAAGCTTTGAGAGGAGGATTTTCTCTTCCTTTTGTCAACCAAAGGTTGCACCCACGCAAAAGAGGAAGAAGAATCTGCAGGAGAAGCAAGGGGACCAAGAGACAGGGAGCTCATGACACTCAGGGTCTGCGCAGCTGTTGACTCAAGTTGAGATGTGAGTAGAGCACTGGAGGCAATGGCGGTAGAAGAATCAGTAGCACCCAGAAGTTCAGTGCTCTGGACCTCCTTGTCCTTATCTGCTGGATCTTCAGGAACATTTGCAGGAGTTGGCATCTCACTCTCTTCACTTTCACTGAGAACGATGATGTTTTCTACGGTCCAATAGGCAACTCTGCTGTTTTCTGAAGGTTTCCTTCCTGAGTTCTTTCTTTACTTCTTTGAGTTTCTTCTTATATACTGGGTGGATGGATAAGGAGTAGATTCCACAGTCCACTGAGTTCTTTGAGGCGGGAGGGGTTTGCATTGGTGTTTCGGACCTTGGAACTGATGCCTCTCTTATTGGTGTCGAATCATCCTTGGAGCTGGATTCTCCTGAGTGCCTCTTGAATTCTCGGACCTTCTTACTTAACCAGGACCTTAGTCGACTAAGGCCGGAGCAAGAATCTCAGCCGAGATCATCCCTCTCTTTCTGTTCCAATCCGAGTCCTCCAGGGTAGGTGTGCTTAATCACATTTTCATACTCATACGAGTATAGATCAAATTGTCATCTGGAGACCTTCGGGAACTTGGCAGAGCCAGAGTTCTTGAATCAATTGAGAGAGAGAACCTTGCCACAATGCCTTCTCCTGGCTTCAAAATCATCGCACGTCCCGGCCCGGTGGTCTTACGTATCTGCCCTATGATGATAGATTATCTTGATGTTACATTGATAAACTTCTTCAAGTCAAAAGCGGGTTCTTGGCTTGAAAAAATGAAACATGATAGGGACTAAGGCTCTTTCTATGTTACGGCATCAGAGCTGTTTTGCATGTGTAGTTTCCCGAGAGAGATGGGAAAGTGCAAGCCCGAGAAATATTCTTGTCTCTGCGAGTTACGTGCTAACTTGTCTAGTTGCCTACATATTTCTATCAAGGCCATTTTATCATTGCAGAACATGGGAAGCCGTAGAGGAGTGCTCTCATAGCCAGTAAGCTTTGATATAGGAAAATTTCTGAATTGATGAAATAGGCTCCATCTTTGCGATATCGGAGTTCATGGCTTCATCTGAAAACCTTCTAGCAGTATCACCTTTGAGCAATCTGACCACGTACATGGTGAAAGCATCATTGACCCTTACGAAATTGCGGTTCTTTGGTCTCGGGGTGAGCTATGGGCGATGGCATATCTTGGATCATCTTTGTGTGCATCGATGTAGGAAAAGCCAAACCACTGCCGTGGCTGTTTGCCAGAGTATACATCAAGTACGAAGTCATGTAGAATTTCTTCGTTTGCTTTGCACATTGGATTGCTCCGTCAGATTCATGCTTATGATTTCTCTTGCCCGATTGATGTTTCGTTCCCTCGCACACCATGCTGATGAGCGGGCACATCCAGAAATGAAACTCATTGGTGGAGGGCAAACCCATAACCCGAGCCAGTAGGATTATGAAGTCTGACAATTCTTCATTGAAATCTGCTCGGAAGAGGGTTTTGGTCGACGAGAAGCTCCTTCCTAGGGTTTTTAAGCAAGGACTTCGCCACTCGTGTCTTGTATTTGTCAGCCGGCTTGTCTTGGTGAATATGCTTTGCTTGATCTCGGAAGCGAGCTATGGCGTTATCCATCTCTCGGGATCCTCGAGTAGTGCTAATGGCGGCGATCCGGTTTGCAGCGATGAGTTCCCCATGTATATTGGTCCAATTCGCTGCAAACGGGGGGTCAAAGTGAGCTCCGCATGAAAGCAATCTTTGTATCGGCCACTGCTTGTCTTGAGATTGGGAATCCTCAAGCTGAAAGCCAAACCACTATCATGAATCATCTCGTGCCATTGGTGTAGGGTTTGCATCGCCATCCTTGCCCAAAAATCTCCGAAGTCGAGATGGCGAGCTACGCATCCCCAATATTGCTAAATGAGACTCAGTGGAGAAATTTGTTCTGTCCCTGAAATTTGATCTTCATATTGATAGTCTCAGGGGAGACGAGCTGCGAACCTAGGACTCGGAAAGGAATTACAGGTAGGGGAACACTTGCGCGAGGTTTACAAATTACAAGGGTTCGAGCAAAGATAGCATGGAAGTAGTGCGAAAAATGCAAAGAGGAAATGCTCGTTATATAGCCGTTTGGGAGAGGAATGAATTTAATGCGCATTTAATACATAACCACTAATTTGAATAGCATCATACTCGGAGTGAGCGGGAAAAACTAAGTGTGAATGACACTCGTGCACGCTTGGGACATGTGAGATGCGAATGCGCGAAACACGCGGCTCGGGATTCGGGTGAAGCAGGGAGAGGATGCACAAATGCTTTTGGAGCGATTGGGACGAAAATGCGCGAAGTCTGCAGTTCGGGCTTTCGTCAGTGTCAAATCAAATTGGAACATTAGGCCCGTTTGGACTTGGGACATTCGGGACAAAAGTTCCGAGTCACGCGGTTTGCAGTTGAGGCGAAATTGAAAGCTCAGTGTGCATTTTTGAGAATGGGACATTTGGAATGACGAAACCGCAGTAAATGAATAGCGTTTGAACCGTCGGCGAAAATTGGAGCAGGTTTGCATTTTCGATTTGGGACAAAGAGCTCACGAAATCGACTCGGAGTTTAGCCGAAAATGGAAAGCTTGCACTTTTTAACTTTGGGACATTTGAGACATGAAAGTGCGAAAATGCGATTCGGGTGATTCGGCCGAAATTGGAACAACTTCGCACAATAAGTTTTGGGACACTTGGGACAACTTTCCGGCAGGCCCAAAATGGGGCGACTTCAGGGAATTTCGGCGATCGGGAACATAATGCACTTTCGTACTTGGGACGGTTGGGACAAAAAGTTCCACAGACCCAAAAATCACACAAAATGACCCAAAACACAAATTTTTTCAATTTCACGACTTAGGCACTTCGGAGAAAAACACTTAAACTCAAAATTTTGAAATTTTTACTCTTATCGGCGGGAATTTTGAGTGGACAACATTGGCTCATTCAGGGATGACTTGGTATAAATTCACGGAATGAGACAAGGCGAGAACTTAGACAAACTCGGTGAAGCGGACCATTGCCTTATCCATTGGGCAAAGGAGTAAAAAACAAACCAATACGAGAGGGTAACACACACACACAATGACGAAGGAAAACACACCAAAACCGAAAAGCAAAAACACTGTCGTACGCAGAATATCAAAGGGACTCCTAGTCACCTATGACTTGAACAACTTAAAATACTTGCCCACTATAGGAAGTGGGAGGGAGAACCATCCATGTAATCAAGATAGAAAGAGTTCTTACCAACAAAGTGTCTTATCTTGAAAGGTCAAAGCCACGGGAATCAAATTTTCCATGGTTGCCCACGAGGTTCATGTCTTTTGTCCCATAACAACACGGTATCTCCAACTTGGAACTCTCTGAACCTAGCTTTCTTGTCAAACGGAACCTTTACCTTCTGCTGGTGAGCGAGATATCCTATCGAAATGACCTCCAATCTTTCCTCGTTCGGTTTGTGCGGTACATGATTCTTTTATCCGAGCATCAACTTGAAACTAGTATCTTGATAGCCTTCATCAGGAGTGCAAGGTGGCAGTTCCATTTGTCACTTTGGAAATTGAGCTTCTACTCCATACACCACTTGAAAAGGAGACATTCCAATGGCTCTTTTAGGTGTGATCTGTCTGCGCCAAAGAGCATCATAAAGCTTCTTATGCCGGTTTATTTGAGACTCATTGACGACTTCCTTATGATAGTCACCGATTTTTGTTGGTGGATTCTGCTTGTCCATTTCCCTAGGGATAATAATCTGAAGAATGAGCCAGAGAGATGCCATACCCGTAGCAGAAATCCATTATCTCAGTTGAGGAGAAGTTCGAAGCATTATGCATTCAATCTTGTTAGGTACACCATACCTTACCAAGATGTTCTCTTTGATGAAGTTGCATACCACTTGATAGTGCTCTTGGCTGGAATAGCTTCCACCCATTTGGTGAAGTAGTCGGTGGCGATTAGCACATGAGTGTGACCAGCACTAGAAGCAGGGTTGAGTGCACCAATGAAGTCCAGGACCCCACTTTGTTGAAATGGTTCCTCAATCACAATTGGCTTGAGAGGCAAAGAGGGCCAATTTAGGTCTTCCCACAAAGGTCCGAAAGCCTCACATTTATCCACCCACTTGGATGCATCTCTTCGAACAAGGAAGGCCGGTAATATCCTCCCGGAGTATCTTATGAGCTTTGTGACTATTGATGAATAGTGCCCTCACATGTTTGATCATGAAAAGGCTGAGAGCAACGCTTTTCTCTGTTCCTTGTCCACACTTCAAAAATCTCCCATCTAAGCCACACTTGAACAAAGCATTTTCCCACAATACATATTGCGCTGACTTCAATTTATGGTCCTCTTTTCCTTGGCGATTAAATGAGAGGGCATTCCCATAGGTGAGAAAATGGCGATGTCGAAATACCATTCATCGAATGCCCAGGCGAGGAATAGAAACGGTAGGAATGTCGACTTTCTCCTCCAGTGAACTCATGTTTGGCTCCTTGGCATGAGCTCACAAAGACCTTTTCCACGAACCATCTTGGTTGGTTTGATATCAATTTCATATTCTTGGACCTTAGCCACCCGGTTCCTCTCTTGGATCCAAATTCTTGCTGTGTAAGAATTGACTTATGATCGTATGTCACTGGAACCCGGCACCATACTTGAGTGAGAGTTGAGGATATAAAGTGAGCCCTTGCGAACTTTGACTCTTGCAAAAGCATGCTTCTCCATCATGGTGTATCTCAACTCGTGATCTTTGAGATATAGCTCATGAACGCAATTGGTAGCTCATGTCCATCGAGAGCCTTCTTGAGTCGAGGCAGCACGAAGGTATTATACGCGTGCGTAGCAATAGATGATGAAATCTTTCTTGAAATCGGGAACTGACAAAGCTGGAGTTTTAGCTATAGCTCTCTTGATACCCTCAAAGGATTCTTTTCCTTGAAGACCAACCAAATGTTTGCTTCCCTTTCATCATCGAGAATGTTCAAAGTTAACTCTGCCAAAATCGGGAATGAATCTTCTCTCAAAAAAATTGATCTTACCGAAGAAGGAATGCACGCCCTTTTACTTGGTTGGGAGAGGAATTTGCTGGATGGATTGAACTCGTTCGGGATCAATCTTAATACCATCCTTGGAGACGATGTGCCTAATAGTTTCCTTCTACGTAACACGAGAAGACAAATTTTAGGATTTAAAGAAATCCCATGCTCTCGGCATCTTAGCGTTAAAACTGTTTCGGAGGGTGGTCGAAGTGATCCGCTCTTGTCTTTGAAAACACTTGTCGAGTCATTGAGGTATATGACAATACATTTCCTTCAAGCTTCCAAAAGCCAGATCCATAGCTCTCTCTGGAAAGTGGCACCGACGCATTAATCAGCCCAAAAGGCATTCTCTTGTAGAGTAAAGGTACCCCAAGGAGTAGTGAAGGCTGTCTTGTGTGTTGATCTGCGAGTGTCAACCTCTACTCACGATTGTATCCGAGAATCCATCGAGCATAGATAACATTTCAAATCCTATTCACTAACTTGCAATATTTGATCCATCATAGGAAAAGGGTAGTTATCTTTGAGAGCTTTGGTCGGAGTTCTGAAATCAACACAGATGCGGATCTCACCATTTTTCTTCCTAACATGCACTTTATATTTGCAATCCATGTCGAATGGTGAATGGAAAAATAATTTTAGCCTTCAACAACTTACGGATCTCTGAAAGATGGTGTCGGCTATTTTGGATTATCTTGCCTCTTATGCTGCTTGAAAGGCTTAATTCTGGTTTGAGAGGAATAGAATGTGCGTATCTTCTTTTTGGCTTGAAGGCTTTTAGATCTTCATAAGAATAAGCAAGAACATCCTTATACCTCCTTAGAAGATCAATTGCTTTTCTCCTCTCATCGGTTGTCATGACATTTTCCAATATTTACTAGAAACTTGGGGTCGGTAGAACTCCCTATATCAATCTTATCATACTCAGCTGATTGCTGAGGTCCAGTAGAAGCTTTAGATTTCACATATCTGTCATGTTTATCAAACAACTCCTCCAAACTCACCAAACCTTTGGGAATCTTGTTTCCTTTGAGTTTAATGCACCCTTCCTGATCTGTTTCTTCTCCTTGGGTGACGGCTTGGTCAGAGGACACACTCTCACGAGGCAGGTTGTCACTTCCCTCAAAATACGATTGTTCGAAATTACCCTTGAGTTCGGGGAAGGAAAGAAAATGCTGGTCATCGTTGAAAACTTGCCAGTTATTAGGTATTGTCAGGTACACTAGGCCGGTGGACCATTTTCAATAGTGAACTTATCACGAGAGAATTCGGGATGGGGAATCGAAGTAGTGACCACGAGACAGCGGTGAATCACCCCTGCTTGTTCTTTTCTCTGGTATTGCTTGATGGAGAAAACATCAAGGAATTCAATTGAATCCCAAACCTGATTCCGGTAATGCTTCAGCCTCCCATTTTTTACCTGAAAAAGGCTTTTGACTTGCTTCACAATCAGCTCTGCATCACCACGAGCCAGAATATTTTTCACACCTCGTTCTTTGGCCACTTGCAGTCCAAGAATGAGAGCCTCATACTCTGCTGTATTATTAGTGTTTTCTGAACTGCTTAGATGAAAAGGGTGTAGGCATCCTTGGTGACACTAGCAGGACACCAGCTCGAGAACCAGTGAGGAACAGCTTCCATCAAATTCTAAAATCCAAACACCATTGGGATTTTTGGGTGATACTTTGGAGGGTTGAATTTCATCAGGGGACAGAATCATGTAATTACCATGGCCCATATCCTCATAGAGTATTTGTGCCTTAGGATCATCCGTTTTCTGCACAATATACTCAGATTGTTTCTCAGGCGTCAGCTTCTTCATGTGTCCATTGATAGGTATGAGTGCATGTGACCAATCCATTTGAATCTCTCCACCCACATCTTCTGACAGAAGTTCTGTTAGCAACATTCCATAAGAAGGAGGAATGTCTTGCTACTAGGATAGTAGCCAAGACTTTCTTTTCGGGTAAAGCAACAAAGCCACTTGTGCATCTTTAATCCTTCCAACCAAAGGCACTTCCTTACTTTCCATGGAGTAGCAAGATTCATAAGTACGAGTGAGGGTCAAGCCTAAAGCATGAGATACTTTAGCTGGGCATCACATTATACGAAGACTCGGAATCTATGACACGATTCTTGAGCCTATGGCCAGCTATAAGAAGTGTTACATAAAAGGCTTGATTTTGTCACCGGGCGAGGTGATGACAGCTACTGAGACTAGGGTGGTGCGAAGGAGGAGTGGGCAAAGGCCTTTAGAGGTGGTCTTGGAATGGGAATTAACAAATTGGATCATCTTGGCAAAAGCTTTGGGATGGGTTTGGTAGTACTCGGCTTCACGAGATTTGGACCTTGGTCTTTTTAGGTGATCAACAATATCAAAGGATCCAGAGGTGGATGGACCATCATCATTTGGAATTCCTAGGCTTATCAATTTTAGGAGAAAAGAAGGAACTTTGCT
>CM031241.1:241968888-242060519 GCA_018340775.1 Taxus wallichiana var. yunnanensis
GATAAACTGAAAAAATATGAAGGGAGACAATAAATCAAAATTATAAAATTACAAACTTCTGAGGCATAGTTTGAAAGCATGAGAATGAAGGAAGGTGAGAATATTGCTTCATACTTGCAGAAGAATGGATGAGATCATAAATATGATTAGAGGATTAGGTGAGAAGATAGAAAAATGTGTGGTTATTCAAAAGGTTCTCAGATCCTTGTCTTCAAAATTTGATGCCAAAGTTTCAATAGTAGAGGAAGCTAAAGACTTAACCACATTGACAATGGATGATCTTCATGGAATATTAACTGCATATGAGATGAGAATCAGTGACTCAAAGTCAGTAAATAAAGGCAAATTTAAAATTTGATAAATAATCAAAGGGAAAGAAGAGCACAACTTGTTCTTCTAATGGAGATTGATGAAGAGAAGGTGGAGGCCTTGTTTGTAAGAAAGATGAAGAGAGGTTTAGGTAAGTACAAAGGTAAGCTTCCATTTAAGTGTTTCAGTTATGGCCAAGTTGGTCATTTTTCTTCTAAGTGTCCTAACAAACACAAGGGGAACCAAGATGATGAAGAATCTCTAAAAAACAAAATAAGAAATTCAAGAAGCAAGGCGGGAAAAATAAATACTTAAAATAAGAAAAACTTCTACACACAAGAAGGTTCAAGATCTTCACAGTCAAGTGATTCTAGCAGCTCTAAAATTGATGATGAAGGTATGCAAGTTGAAACCTTGTTTATGGCTATAGAAGTATCTGTTGTAAGCAATTCAAAAGGAAAAATTTAGACCCAATATGAAATTTCAGATGAAGAAGAAGCATAAGTCAATCTTGAGGCTGAACTAATAAGTTCTCTAGAAGAGATAAAACATCAAAGGAAGAGAAACCAAAAATTGAAACTCATGGTGAAAGAGTATGAAGGAAAGATCAGCCTTCTTGAGGAAAATCATAAAAAGGAAGCTCAAGAACATGAAGAAATGGTTAAGGAGTTTGAAGCACAAGTCAAAGCAAATTGAAGAGGCTTTCAAAATCAAGGAAGAAGAACATTTGAAGCTCAAAAATAAAAATGGAGCTGTTTCAAGTTCAGGTTGGTTTAGACCTCTACAAAATTGAAAGTCTACCACAAGTTTGAAAAGAGCAAAATTTATCTAGGTGACCACTTAATAAAAGCGAAAAGATGCAAATGAAAAAAAGGTTTGGGATTTGAAGAGAAGAAGGAAGGTACATCAAGTCGATAAGCAAGAAGGTGACCAAGAAAATTCAAGAGCCCCCTAAAGTTAAGAAATCTAATTTCAAGAAGAAACATCATCTAGGAAGACAACACTATGCCATGAGGTATGCTCACTCATTTTATGGATATTGTTTTTCATGTAATGAATTTTTCACAAGAGCAAAATATAGGATGTATGCCGAATGCCATGGTAGACATTAATTTTTATCATGCAAGAAACAAAGATGAAATGATTTGTTATAATTTCCAAAAGTATGGGCATATAGCCAAAATATGGGCATATAGTCAAGTTTTATTATCAAAGACCTACATAGCAGAACAAGAATGTATATAGGGTTAAATCGGATACTATAGAGTACAAAAGAGCAGTGGATTGATAGAAAACAACCTTTCATTCTTAGAGTGAAGACATGGAGTGGTATATTGACAGTGGGTGTTCTATCCATATGACATGAAACAAGAGAAAATTCATATCTTTAGAATAAAATGCTTCTAGTACAGTGAGATTTGGGGACAATACATCATTAACATTGTTATAAAAGGTAAGCTAAGTCTTGATAATGGAAAAACCATAACTGAAAATGTATTGTATGTTGAAGGATTAAAGCACAATCTCTTGAGTGTTAGTCAAATGTGAAAACAAGGATATCTAGTAGTGTTTCATGATAAAGGTTGTGACATAAGGAAAGATAAAAAAGGATAGTAGTAAACAAAAAGGTATGTTCTCAAAGAAGTAAACAAAAGAAAAATGTTTCACAAGTAAAATGGATGAAGCTAACTTTAACACAGGAATTAGATATTTAAATTTTAACAATCTTGTTAAAATTAGCTTTGTGTGTTAGAAACATGCCTAAGATCAAAAACAAACTAATAAATGTTTAGACACCATAATTGGGCCTGTAAGACAAATGGCTAATGAGAGCTAACTAATTAATTAAGTTTCCTATCGTAGACAAATACCCTAATTAACGACCTTCCGTTAATAAATCAATCTTCTACCTAGTTAATTAATTATTATTAATTAATTAGCTTTCCTTCCATTTAACCAATAAATCAATATTTAATTGATTTAATCCCCTTCTAATAGCCTAAATCGTACTAATATTCTTCTAATGGCTTCTATAAGCTTAATATTCTACCTATTAATTAATCACCTTTGATTAATTAAAATACCCCCAACTCCCATGACTTGTTAAACATGTATTAAACCCTTCTAAAGTAAGGTTACCTTTAATAAAGCAACCTTATCCATTCCTAATCATGTTTTACCTTTATCCCACATTCATGAGAATGTGTTGAATCTTTATCCTTTGGGCTATATAAAGAGCCCTCCACCTACCTTTTACTTACACCTAAACTTTCTAAGAGAGCAAATGCAAAGCATATAGCAAAGAGACTAAGAGCTTGCACCTTGTTTTCTTGAGAGTTCATCATCTTGAAGAGTTAAGCCTCTTTCTTAAAGTGCTTGGGTCATATGGGAGGTGTCAAAAGGGTCTTATAGCCCAACTTTGATTAGCCCCCATTCCTAGGTTCTTGGAACATTAAGGACAACTATTTTGATAGCCATGGAGCTTACTTAGGTCCATTCATTTATTTGTTGTTAGAGAATAGAGGAGTTTAGATATTTAGCATTGTTAGTTTCAAAGTTTGTATTGATGAATGCTAGCATCTAACCCTTGTTTAATTCTTATCATGATGGTGTTTATGCTTTGTTTTAGCTAAATTGTAGAACTATTTTAGGTGGTAGTTCTTGCTTCATTTGATTTAGCATTAAGCAAAGTATACATGCACACATTTGGCACGCCCGGTGGGACTTACTCCATTGTCCTTTGCACTTAATTTCAAGTTTTTGTAGTTAAGTTTTATTTTTGGTTACTAACCCTCTTTTACACATGTTGATCTAACTTGTTTTTTTAACTTGTTTTGTTGAGTTTGCATGTGTTGGGTCTTCCTCAGAGGTATAAAGGAGGTGAAGTGCTGTCAAAATTGGAATTGATGGGAAACTTTCAAGATTTCTCCATGTTTTCATTTTTAGAGCTTACTTTTTCAACATTCTACATGCTAGTTTTGTCAATTTCTTGAAGATTTTAAATTCTTGAGCATGTAGGTTAGTGTTTGATAGTGCTGAGTCTTCTATTTACATATTAATGTGGTGGGTTGCTGTCAAAATTTAATCTTGGTGAGAAAATTTCAAGATTTCATCATGTTTTCATTTTTTGAGCTTACTTTTTCAACATTTTACATGCTAGTTTTGTCAATTTCTTGAAAATTTTCAATTCTTGAGCATGTAGGTTAGTGTTTGATAGTGTTGAGTCTTATATTTACATATTAATGTGGTGGGTTGCTGTCAAAATTTAATGTTGGTGAGAAAATTTCAAGATTTCATCATGTTTTCATTTTTAGAGCTTACTTTTTCATCATTCTACATGCTAGTTTTGTCAATTTCTTGAAAATCTTAAATTCTTGAGCATGTATGTTAATGTTTGATAGCATTGAGTCTTCTATTCATATATTAATGTGATGGGTTGTTGTCAAAATTGAATCTTGGTTGGAAAAATTTGCCCATTTTGCATATTAAGGGACGTTTTTTTGACATTTTTTGAGTGCATGTCAAGTGCATACCCATGAGCATAAGAGCATATGCGTAACCCATCTTCCGAAGGCCATAACTTTTTCTCCCGACCTCGAAATGACTCCATTTTTTTTGCGTTGGAAAGGTATTGAAGTTAAATATGTAATGAAAACATAAATTTGAGATTTATACTTACAAAAGTTGTAGGTTTTTCTGTTATTTTAATACTGGTCATTTTTTAACATGTCTAATGTTTTGATGAATGTTGTATTTCCATGCTTACTCGATTTAGATCAAAGCGTGTGTATGCTCTTCTCTTGCACATTTTGGTGATCTTGAGAATCAAAAACAACTTTGATCTATATCTTTTTAACATTGGGATTAAACTTGGAAATTTAATTATTCATTTTACTTAAGGGAATAAACCTTTTACAAAGCATTTTTCAACGGTCCTTTGATTTGAAGTTTTCCATTTCTATATAGTTGGGCTAAAGTTTGTGTATGCTCTTTTCTTGCACCTTAGGGTGATTTTGAGAATCAAAAGCAACTTTAGTCTTCATTTTATAACATTTGGTAAATTGAAAACTTCATCTTTCACTTTTGGTTTAAGGGAATGAACATTTATCAAGAATTTTGTATGGTTCATTGATTGAAAAGATTTTATTTACTTTTTAGTTGGATTATTTGTTGTGTATGCTCTTCTCTTGCATCCTTGGATGATCTTGAGAATCAAAAGTAACTTTTAATCCTCTTTTAAATAATGTGATTTTCTTGGAGAACTACTAACACTTGAGTGCAGGACCTAAAAATGTTTGTCAAAGAAAGGAGGAATCAAAACGAAATCAAAACTACTAATACAGTTGTTATACAGGTTGCCAAAAGGTGTTCAAGCAAACCACACCTAATTAAACAAGATAAAAAGAACAACATATTCAAAACATGATTGCAGGTTTGAAAAAGGGTACGTCCCTCTCCGCTCAACTGGAACATAACCCCTTTGGCATAACGCCTTAAGCTACAACAATGGGGGTGGTTCCAAGAACCCCAAAGTAGTCCACGCAAGAGGGAACCTTGTGGACGAAACGGGAAGTGCTCCGCACTACCTACTTGACTAGTGATTCCTTTATGAGATAGTGTTATAGGTTGTCTGTTGTGGCGACCCCAGTGATAGTACACGTAGACGCACTAGTTGCCTACTATGTTCTTGAAGGGGGTAAAGTAAAGCCGAGATACTCCCAAACTAGTCAGTGCGACTTTTTGGGTAAATCGCGCTCGCTCGTGGCAACTTTGTAACACCTAGGGCGAGAGAACCACCTAGGAGAATATACTTTGGCCAGGAGCCCACTTTGACCATTTTAAAATAGTGTTGAGTTGTGAACCTTCTTTTTGAGAAACGTGTGACGTATTACTTTTGCCTAGTTTTTACTTGCCTTAGGGCGAGGTGAAACTCTGCCGAAGTGAGGCTAGCATTTTTCGTCATTTTTTCTTGATTTATTTCCTTCATATTCTTTTGACACTTTGTTGATCAAAAGATGTGTGATTACCTTTGTGTTGCCATTCGACTATTTCTCTCACTTTTATGTCGTTTACGCCCATCCATGTTTGTGGCTGGGTTAGTTAAACGTCTAAAGTGAGTGGAGGTGTTTTCACGTCATTTGGTAGCCATTGTGATCTTGATACCCACGTCAAGATCGTCATTGTAGTTAGGCGTGGTTCATCATTGCGGACTTCCATAGAGGAGTTAGCTTGTTTGTCTCGTATCATTACAATTTCGATATTTACGTCTTGTTTCTTGTAAACTCGACATAAATACCTATATTGTACGGTTACGCTGCACACATTCTTAACTATTCCTAGCTATACTTTGAGATTTTTTTGTTCGGTTTTATTATTACCTCGATTTCAAAAGGTGCTAGGCACTACCATTTGTGCATGTTATATCAATAACACCTCGATATCAATACTTCACTTTCTTGCAAAGTGGGTTAACATATCTTAGTGATATTGTTGTGTCATTCACAAATGGTAATTGGCACTTTTTGAGATATAGGTCTTAATCAGACTTGAGCTTGCTCATCATATATCTTGATTGGAAGATCACATTTAACTTCATGTATTTACTTACGTCTTGTTCATTCCTTTGAACTTGGCATAAGTGGAGACATCTTGTTAATCATCTGGCGTCGTAAATTACTTTGGAACGTAGTCTAGGAAGTATTTCATTTGATTAGGTTTTGGTACCAAACGATTGTTTCATTGGTGACTTTATCACTTTATCACATTGGTATTCTCACACTGTTAATTTACTCTTAACACGTACATCTTGTGTTTCACTTAGGGGTAGACATTGAATTTTGAACAAATCTATAACTTACCTTAGTGAAATTTATCACAAAAACATGGCTCCCAAGACGTCTAGGGTTAAAGAAACAAACATATGAGGAACAACAAGCGCAAGTTTGGGAAACCTCTAATCAGACAAGGGTCAAACCCATTTATCGGACACGATCTAGGACCACTATTTTCTGCAGAAAAGGAAACATAAGAGATGGTCGATCATAGTGGAAATGAATTAGAATCACCACACGCAGACTTTGATTTTGACCCCACTCTACTAGATGAGTTTCTCCTTAGAAACAAAGATAGAGTTTTGGCACGGGTCATGGAATTAGGGGCCAAATTGCCCATTGAGAAGGAACCAATACTACAAACAAATGACACTACTAAGGAGGAACACCCCCTTATCAATATGGAAGATATTTTAACAGGCGGGCATGCTTCCACTTCTTACGTAGAAAATGATAAAGTGGTAGGGCATAGAATACCCCTCATCAAAGTGCCACGAAGAAACAAGATAGAACATGAGACAGGGGAAGAACCTCCACAATACGAAGAGGAGGAACCTTTAGAAGAAGAAGACACAAACCAAGTCACAATCCAACAACAACTCAGTAACCTAAGCCGACAACTAGCTTTGCTTACTTTCCAAGTACAAAAAGACACAAACAAGAACGTTCAAAAGTCAAAGCCTAAGTTTAGGATCCACGAACTCCATCGAGAAAACCAAGGAGAAGAAGACATGGGGTACCATCGTGTACACGTACCCGCTTCTCCCACTAGAGAACAATTGCTTGCACAAGAAGTGCAATCTATGAAAGCAACGCTTGCGAGCATACAAGAGAGCAATATAGGGAGTATTAGGAAATACCAATACGAAGAACTATGCCCCTATCCTTTTGATAAGACAATGACCCTTCAACCCTTTCCAAAGAAATTTGATATGCCAAAGTTTGACAAATATAAAGGAAAGGGAGACCCAAGGGATCATGTTAAAGATTTCTACATGGCATGTCAAGAGGTGTCTTATAGTGATAATTACCTCATCAGACTTTTTCCTAAGAGTCTCGGAGGTCAAGCATTGGAATGGTTTACGCGCTTACCACGAGGATCAATTTTCACCTGGCCAGAATTGGCGGAAAGATTCGTGCGTCATTTCTCGTATAACATAGAGAGTGATGTCACCATGGCAGACTTGTGTGGCACAAAACAACGCCCAAATGAGACCTTCGCCAGCTTCCTCCAACGATGGAGAGGGATAGCTAGTCGCTTCCCTTGCGCTTTCCCTGAGAAGTAGCTAGTCAGTATTTTCGTCCCTAATCTCAACCTGATATAGCTTTCCACCTCCAAATGCATTGTGTCCGCACCTTTGAGGAGGTTATTGAGAAAGGGATTCAAATAGAAAAGGCTCTCATTGCCAAAGGCACCCTCAAAACCCAATCTAAAGACAACCAAAGTGTCAAACCCGTTGAAAAGCCAAAGATCTTTAACAAAAACAAAAACGTGGTGGGAGACGGAATCACTGATTCCAAACGTGTTCAAACGGTCCAAACCAGTCAACCTTTTAAACTGACCAAGGGCCCAATTCAACCACCACCAAAGCGACGAACATTCACCTCCCTCAATGAACCATTGTCTGTCATACTAAAACAGTTGGATGCGGCCCACATGATGACCTATCCTACAACGCAACCATTTGATGACAACACTCCTAAACCTTCATGGTATAAGGAGCATGAATACTGTGAAATGCATCGCGTTAAAGGTCATAAAATAGACAAATGTTTGCGACTTCGCCACTATATTCAAGACCTCATTGACAATGGGGAGATAGAGGTGGATAACCCTAGCCACATGCAAACACCTAACGAGAAAATGGGGATTTATAAGGAACCATTCCCCAAGCATGATAAGTCGGAAAAGGCAAAACCGGATCGGGGAGAGTCATCCCAAACCTATAAAGCCACGAATTACTTGTATACCAAGAGAGATAACAATCATTACGATTCACTTATCGGATGTATTCACTCCCCTGCTGACCGTGTCAATACCATCCGGATCAAGGGAAAGGATTGCGTTGCGGTAACAAGGCGTGCCCGCCTCGTGATTCCGGAACCCTCTCTATTGACCCCGCAAACTGGTAAATATAACCTTTTAGAACAACTTGAGAAGACACCTGCTAAGATCTCGATCTTAGATCTTCTCAAGATATCCAATGTGCATAAGGACATTTTGTATCAAACTCTTCAGGGGTCGGGAGTGCCTTTAGAAGTCGATCCTGCGTACCTTCAAGCCGCGGTGGCAAATATTGCACCAAGTGAGCATCTCACTTTCAACCATAGGGAGGTCCCTACCGAGAATCCTACACATAATCTTCCCTTATACATTGAGGTAGTTGTCACCCGCAGGAAAATCAAACGGGTGCTTGTGGACAATGGATCAGGATTGAATATCTGCACGCTTAAGTTGGTCAAACAATTGGGACATACAGAGGCAGATCTTGAGTCCCATATCATCACTATCACCACATACGACAACGCGGAAAGAGAGTCAGCAGGCACCATTACGCTGCCCATGGAGGTGGGCCCCACTTGCCATCAGACAAAGTTTCACGTCCTAGACTTGGAACTTCCATATAATATGCTTCTAGGCCGACCATGGATTCATGCCATGCAGGCCGTGCCATCAACATTTCATCAATGCATCAAGCTGAAGCATGAGGGACATACGAGTTACAATACCAGGAGATTCAGAGCCCTTTGCTCATTGTAGAGCTCTTAATAGCTTTGCACGAAAGGGTACATACGCATGTCCCTCCACAGATATAGTTGTCCCTCTTCATTCTAAGGCCATGGAATCTCGAGTAGATTCAAATTCTCTTAGTTCTTACGCTCATGGGGCATCCACTTCCACATCTCCATTTGATTCATGGGAGATGAAAATTCTAGAATATGGTTGTGGGGAGTATAATGTACAACAAGCACTCTTGGTTTCTGACCTCTCCTTGTCGCCCAAGACTAGAGGTCGACCCAACTACCGCTTCAGGAGACCTAGAGAGGAACACACTATTGGGTCATTCCTACCTGGAGGCTTGTTAGCTGAGGAAAAATTACTTGATCCACCTACTACTTGGGTCCCTGAGGACACTCAGCCATCTTGTTATCAAACCCCGAATATGAAAAATCTAGCAGAATGATGTACTCCATGGGCTACAAAGGCCTAGGATGTGGTAAGAATGAACAAGGACAAAGGGAACCAGTCCCTCTCCCCCATTTCAAAACTGAAAGATATGGCATCGGGATTCACCCTTATGGGGCACACCCTAACGATCAAGATGCGACTTGTTCAGAGCATGAGGATGGCTCCGATTATCTAGACAGCGATACGGATTCCTGTTGTAGCCAATATGAGGATCTGGCCTCCACGAACCTTTTCATGAATAATGTTGTCCTAACCATAACCCCCACCGAACCGACCCTTGACCTTGTGTACCCTTCCCTTGTTGAATGGGACCAACAACGTCACATGCCACTAGATTTATTCGAGAACGACGAGGCTATTGCAGAGTTCATGGGCATAAGGGATACAATTCCCATTGGAGATCACAAGAAGGGTTTCTTTATCGACTTAGACACCTGCGCCTACTTCGGCGAGGAGGCTGAACTTCGTGGTCAGCAAAATTTAAAGAAAAGCGAGGGAAAGAGTTCTAAAGAAAAGCCTCGGCAAAAATCAAAGTCCAAGTCACATGTGAAAACCTCTTTGAGGCATTGGCTGACAAACAAATAAGAAAATCAAAGGACAAACAAAGTGACCACGCCAAGGATGAAAATCTCGTAGAGACATCCTTGGATGAAGATCTCAACCTACCTCCCGATCCTACGCATATGGAGGATTTATCAAAATTGTTAGTTGAAGAAACCATTGATGTCAATATTGGTACCGAAGAAGATCCCAAGATAGTAAAATTGGGAGCATCACTCTCGGCCAGAGAACAAAAGACATTCACTATGCTACTATGAGAGTTTATTGATGTGTTCGCATGGTCTTACAAAGACATGCCCGGCTTAGATCCAACTTTAGTCGTGCACAACCTGGTTGTGCACGCAGACGCTAAGCCTATCAAACAGAAGCTCAAAGATGCACCCAAGAGTGGCCTTGTTAGTTAAAGAAGAGTTGGAAAGGTTACTTGCAGCAGGATTCATCAGGCCAATTGATTATTCTGAATGGATATCAAACATTGTTCTGTCCAGAAGAAACCTATCGGTATCCGAATCTACATGATTTTAGGGACATCAATAAAGCTTGCCCTAAAGATGACTTTCCATTGCCCAACATTGACATGATTGTTGACTCAACCGCAGGGTATGAAATGCTATCACTCATGGATGGCTTTTCAGGTTATAATCAAATTAAGATCGCTGAGGAAGACCAACACAAAACAACTTTCACAACTCCTTGGGGCACCTTCTGTTATCAGGTGATGCCATTTGGCCTTAAGAATGCGGGAGCAACTTATCAGTGGGCCATGACAGTAATCTTTCACGATATGATTCATGACATCATGGAAGACTACGTAGACGACATCCTGGGAAAGTCCAAAACAAGAGAGGATCATCCTATCATTTTGCGGCGTATCTTTGAACGCCTGCGTGAATACAAAGTCAGATTGAATCCAAAGAAATGTGTCTTCGGTGTGTTATCCGGGAAACTATTGGGCTTCATTGTGTCGAGACGAGGTATTGAGGTAGATCCCGCTAAAGTGTCTGCCATCACTGAAATGCCTCCACCTGAGAATATCAAGCAACTACGTAGCTTGCAAGGGAAAATTCAAGCCATTCGCCGCTTTATCTCCCAGCTTGCAGATAAATGTCACTCATTCACCCATTTGCTTAAAAAGGACGTCGCTTTCCTTTGGGGACCCGAGCAACAGCAAGCCTTTGCTTTGCTTAAACAATACCTGGCTAATCCACCTGTCCTCATGCCTCCTACTCCAGGAGAACCACTTTTTCTCTATATTTCTGCTACGCAATACGCTATTGGTGCGTTGCTCGCCCAATATGACCTTAGCCATAAAGAGAAAGCGGTGTACTATCTGAGTCGCACCCTCATCACCTATGAACTTAATTATCCTCAGATTGAAAAGGCTTGCTTGGCCGTCGTTTTTACCTTTCAGAAACTTCGCCATTACCTGCTAAATACTAAGACCAAGCTCATATCCAAGGTCGACCCACTCAAGTATTTGTTGTCCAAACCCACCCTCACAGGTAGAATGGCTAATTGGATCATTCTACTCAGTGAGTTTGATATAGAATTTGTCCATCAAAAATCAATTAAAGGACAAGTACTTTGACCAAATTTAGAAGCACCTTGCAAAGCAAAGTAACCTTTGAGTTTGGATCTACCAGATGCATCTTTGCTCTACATTGAAGAATCTGTCATATGGAGATACATTTTGATGGATCTTTTACGTTTCATGGTTCTAAGTGCAGGAGTGGTCCTTATTACTCCTTCGGGTGATCCTATACCGCAAGCTTTCCGCCTGGCCTTCCCTTGCACGAACAACATCATGGAATATGAAGCACTCATTGCAGGGATGAAGCTAGCCATCAAGTGGAATATTCAACATGTTAAGGTAGGTGATTCACAACTAATCATCAAACAAAGTTAATGATGAGTATAAAGTTAAGGATGATAAGCTCATACCTTACAAAAAGTTAGTGGAAACTCTAAAGGAGTATTTTGTGCGCATCACTTTGAGAAGATCCCAAGAGTGCAGAACAGATCGGCAGATGCCATGGCAATGGTGGGATCTATGCTTCGTATTCCACTAGGGAACAATGATATGCCATTCTTCGTAGAAAATCTATGCTAGCTGCGTATGACATGCCAGAATCTTGCCTGGCTTGTGAGGTTGTTGGTCCCCATTCCCCATGGTACGAACCCATCTTCACCTATCTTAAGGATAGCACATTCCCTCCCAATATCTCCCATTCTGAAAAGCAAAGCCTGATTCGCCAGATAGCCCGTTACACCCTTTTAGGAGGTACACTTTATCATCGTGGCTACGATGGGAATCTGTTATGTTGTCTGGATGTGACGGAGTCAATCCAGGCAATTAAAGAAGTACACGAAGGAGTATGGAGCACATACAAATGGAATGGTCTTGGCTAAGAAACTATTAAGAGTAGGTTACTATTGGCCCACCATGGAAACTGATTGTTGTAATTATGTTAGAAAATGTGTGCTTTGCCAAAAGTATGGAAATTTTATCCATGCTCCGTCACAGCCATTGCAACCAATCACTACCCCATGGCCATTCTCTAAATGGGGACTCGATTTAATAGGGAAGCTTACTCCTACTTCCTCTGATGGTCATACACATATCATCACAGCCACTGAATATTTTACAAAATGGGTGGAGGCCGTCCCTTTAACCTATGTCACAGGAGCACAAATTTCTAAATTCATCATGAATCACATTATTTTTCGGTATGGCATTCTTGCAGCCATTGTCACAGATAATGGGAAGTCATTTAAGAACAAAACTGTGAAAGGTCTTTGCCAACGGTTCCAAATCAGATTGAAATGGTCCACGCCATATTACCCTCAGGGTAATGGACAAGCTGAGGCAACAAACAAGACTTTGGTAAGGATAATGGAGAAGATGGTTAGCAAAACCGGTCGAAACTGGCACCTACAAATCCACCCAGCCCTCTGGGCCTACCGAACATCAATTCGCACTCCTACGGGTGCGACGCCATATTCCCTAGTGTTCGGGACAGAATCTATCATCCCTTTAGAGATCGAACTCCCATCCCTGCGAATTTCTCTTTGGGACTATTTGGATAAGGATGAAGATTATCGAGTGGCAAGATTGGCTGAGTTAGAGCTCCTGGATGAGAGGCGCATTCGCGCTCTTAATCACTTGAAGGTATATCAACACAAAATCTCCGCAACTACAACAAGAGAATCATCCCTCGCTAGTTTGAGGTGGGTGATTTAGTTATGAAGGAGAACCAGTTCAACACCAGAGCAGAGCGAGAAAAGAAAGGGAAGTTCGAACCACACTGGTTAGGACCCTATGTCATAGTTGCCAAGTATGGCACAGGGGCATACAAGTTAGCTCACCCCAATGGTGATGAGCTCCGGGAGCCCATGAATGCCATGCATCTTAAGAGGTTTTATGCCTAAACATGGCACAAGAAAGAAAAATCAAAAAAATACAAAAAAAAAAAAATCTAAAAAAAAAAAAAAAAATCGAAAAAGAAAAAGAGAAAACAGGTCGTCCACTAGTGAAAACCACGCAATTGTGGCACTTTGGACAAGTCCTTGGGTGAAAACCGGTTTCCGGCGCCTCGGGAGGATTCGTTGTTCACAAGCATTCTGTATTAGAAGGGTAGTTTTCTTTGGCCTGGACTTGGTTCTGCCTTCGAGTTTCCTTGTGCACACCATCTGTCCAGCCTTGATCCGCTTTGCCTTCTTCTATTCGTCTATAAGGGACATGGTCTTTCGTTATTTCCCATCTTACGCTGGGGGCAACTCAACGACTTCACCTTCTTGTTCATAAGCACGTGGCTTCTGCCCTTGTATATTCCCCACCTAACGCTGGGGGCATCCATGCTTTCTTGGTTACCTGCACATAGCTTTGGAAAACTGTTAAAAACACAAAAACAATATAAAATTGTTTCGAGAAAAACACAAAAACAATAGAACATTGTTTTGAGAAAACACAAAAACAATAGAAATTGTTTTCGAGAAAAAAAAAACAATAGAAAAACAAAACACAAAAACAATAAACATTGTTTTGAGAAAACACAAAAACAATAGAAAATTGTTTCGAGGAAAAAACAAAAACAATAGAACATTGTTTTCACAAAACACAAAAACAATAGAAAATTGTTTCGAGGAAAAACAAAAACAATAGAACATTGTTTTCACAAAACACAAAAACAATAGAAAATTGTTTCACAAAATCCTAAACAATAGAAAATCAGTGCATGAAAACATATCTTACAAAAACATTTACTTGCCTTGTCTTGTTTTCTTGCTTTGCTTGTTGCTTGTATAGTGTTTTGCGTGCTTTGTTGAGTTATTTGTTGCTTGGGTGTACTTTGTCATTGTTTAGCTTTTCTTGCTTAGAATAGATTCATTCTTGCTTGTGCATATTGTAGTGGGTTTTGACATGCTAGTGTGTTAATTCTTTATTTATTTCTTAATGCATTTGGTTGTGTTTTGTTATTTGTTAATAAGGCATGGTGATTCATGGTGTATTGCATTAATTCCTAGTGTTCTTTGTAGCATTTGGTTGTGTTTCTTGCATGTGCTCTGTTTTGTTATCATTCACATCACATTACCATCATTATCATCACATCTAGCATCATCTATACATCATATATAAACAAAAATGCTAAGTTTTACATCATGCATGTATGCTAAGCTAATCATCACATATCATATCATCAATGGGGGCAAGAGGGGTTGCGCATAATCAAAAATCTATCCCCCGCACCAATATCATCATATCATCCCGTCCATATACATCAAAATAACACTTGAAAACAACATTTGATATTGTCTACAGATCTATCATCTACAATCTACAGCATGCCTCAAACGATCACATGCGATCACCATCTCTCCTGAGTGTCAGAGCCTCATGGTAAGTTTTCTAAACTAAGCAGTTAAAATGAACTGATTGCGATGTTTTTACTTCTCTAGGGGGTATATTAACATGTTTTTCATCGATCGGACGGTCGTGACACCCGTTTAGCTCACCGTTTTCTCCTCTATTCGCCGTGGAATAATTATTTTTAATTAAATAATTATTTTTCTCTTCTTTTTCACCGTATTGGGGCATTTTTTGTCCAATACCCCTTTCTTCTCCCCTGGACAATTTTATTGCTCCTGGTGATTTTTATTCTTCTTCACACCCTCGTAAATAATTATTTTTCAAATAATTATTTTTTCTTATTTTTCCACTAAACAAGGACATTATTTGTCGTTTGTTTCTCTTTTCTTCCACCTAGGGAACTTTCTGTTGCCCCTAGGCTCTTCTTTTTCTTCTTCTCCTTTCTTCTATTGTTTATCATGGTTCAGAAAGCCAAAACAATACAAACATTTACTATATCAAAAAAATCCAAAAACAAGGCAAAATTTTTCAAAAAATTCCTAAAAAGTAAAACACCCTACAAAATGGTAACTTGCTTCTTACGGCTGAAACTTGTGTCTTGCGCATGGTATTTTCTCCATATCCTGTTGGTTTGTCTCACATCTTCCCGATTAATACGACTCGCGGATCACCGGATTCACAACCATTCACAAAAGCTAGCTGCTTGCTTCAGTCTGTACTCTGGGGCACTTTTGGTTTCTGGTGCTGTTTCTGCGCACACAAACGCTTTTCATGGACCCCGTGTCCATTTTCATTTCCCCTTGCATGTATCCTTGCTTGGGGCATCATTTTTTAACCCTTGTCATCAATCATGAACTTGTGGATCTCTCCAGCACTGATAACAAAACATTTGTACAACTGTCTTGACCGTTGTTGGGTTGGATATGTGCATTCGTACTTGTTTTCCCTGTTAGATGAGCTTGTTTCCTTCTCGTATTGCATTGCATTTTTGTATGTTGCGTGGAGTTGGTATTTTCAGCAATGGACAATTGTTCGTATTATGGCTTTTCATGTCATTCTACCTTTGTCGTATGCTTATATTTTTCATAAGGACCGATGATGTAGTTCCTATGGCAATATGATGACATCCAAATTATTTCAAACAAATACGTGGCTAGAGGCTAATCTCTTCTCCCCCTCTTCCATATTTCTTCTACACCACTTCCCTTTCACCCCTAATTCTCCCTCTCCTTGGGGCATCCTGCCTCATCCCCATTCTTCTGCCTACTTCTCATCTTTTTCGATCGTCGATCGACTTCTTCATCACCCCATCGACACTCGAGGGGGCATCTCTCCCTCCTACTAATTTTTCTTCTATCCCTTCAAAAATTTCTTCCGTCTACTATCTTTGAAGTGGCATCACTTACGCCACCCCAAAGAGGGGCAAATGTAGACACCTATAATTACGCCCAAGCAATTTAAATACTTAAATTGCGCTAATTATCCCCTTTTCGCAAATTGATGACATATCGTCAAAAGCACTCATATTCCCTCTTATCATCATTAATTAATTACACTAAGCTAATTAATTAAGTTTCCTATCCAACAAATACCCTAATTAACGACCTTCCGTTAATAAATCACCCCTTCTACCTAGACTAATTAATTATTATTAATTAATTAGCTTTCCTTCATTTAACCAATAAATCAATATTTAATTGATTTAATCCCCTTCTAATAGCCTAAATCGTACTAATATTCTTCTAATTGGCTTCTATAAGCTTACATCTACCTATTAATTAATCACCTTTGATTAATTAAAATACCCCCAACTCCCATGACTTGCTAAACATGTATTAAACCCTTCTAAAGTAAGGTTACCTTTAATAAAGCAACCTTATCCATTCCTAATCATGTTTTACCTTTATCCCACATTCATGAGAATGTGTTGAATCCTTTATCCTTTGGGCTATATAAAGAGCCCTCCACCTACCTTTTTACTTACACCTAAACTTTCTAAGAGAGCAAATGCAAAGCATATAGCAAAGAGACTAAGAGCTTGCACCTTGTTTTCTTGAGAGTTCATCATCTTGAAGAGTTAAGCCTCTTTCTTAAAGTGCTTGGGTCATATGGGAGGTGTCAAAAGGGTCTTGTAGCCCAACTTTGATTAGCCCCCATTCCTAGGTTCTTGGAACATTAAGGACAACTATTTTGATAGCCATGGAGCTTACTTAGGTCCATTCATTTATTTGTTGTTAGAGAATAGAGGAGTTTAGATATTTAGCATTGTTAGTTTCAAAGTTTGTATTGATGAATGCTATCATCTAACCCTTGTTTAATTCTTATCATGATGGTGTTTATGCTTTGTTTTAGCTAAATTGTAGAACTATTTTAGGTGGTAGTTCTTGCTTCATTTGATTTAGCATTAAGCAAAGTATACATGCACACTTGATGATTTCAGCAGGATGACATGGGTTTCATTTCTCAAAGAAAATTCAAAGGAACTGGAAATATTCAAAGCTTTCAAAGCACTAGTTGAAAATGAAAATAATGGAAAAATAAAGAGCTTAAGGTCGATAGAGGAGAAGAATTTCAGTCTGCTGAATTTTTCGAGACTCGTGGGATAAGGAGACAATTATCAGCCTACAAAGACACCTAAAAAATGGGGCAAAGTGGAAATGAAGAATAGAATAGTAAAATAAATGGCTAGAACTATGCTAAATGAATCAAAATTACCTGATGGATACTGGAGAGAAGCAGTAGGAACAACAATATACATTTTGAATAGAGCGCAAGTCGAGAATAGACAAAAATAAGACACCATATAAGCTATGAAAAGGAATGCCTACAAGTTTAAAAAAACCACAGAGTATTTGGAAGCAAGTGCTACATCAAGAGGGATGATGAAAATCAAGGTAAGTTTGACTCAAGGTGTGATGAAGGCATCTTTTTGGGATACTTAGTTGTTAGTTTAACATATGTATGCTATAATAAGATTCAAAACAAGATAGTAAAGAGCACTAATGTTATAGTTGATGAATCATGTTCAAAGAAGGTGACAAGTTAGCCTAAAGAAAATCCACAAGCTATTGTAAATCAGGATGATGAAGAAATTTCAGAAGTTGAACATGAAGAAGAAAGTGAAGAAGAAGAAAGACTCGATACCAAAACAATCTTATGGAAGGTTAGAAGAGATCATCCTTCTATCTAAATCATAAGAAACAAGGAAGCAAACATTCAAAAAGAAGAAGGATGAAAATTTCTAAAAATCAAGAAGATATGGCTCTTTTATCCAAAGTAGAACCAAAGAATGTAATGGAGGCTAGTAAGGATCAGAATTGGATAAAAGAAATGAATGAAGAGATGGACAAAATTAAGAAAAATGAAACATGAGAATTGGTACCTAGGCCAAAGGACAAGAATATCATTGGAACCAAGTGGGTTTTTTTTGGAACAAATTGAATGAAAAAGGTGAAGTAATAAGAAATAAAACAAGGTGGGTTTTAAAGGTTATGCACAAGTGGAAGGAGTAGAATTAGATGAAAAAATTTCTCCTATGGCTAGGATGAAATCCATTAAGATCTTCTTAGCATATGCAACTCATAAAGGATTCAAAGTATATCAAATGGATGTGAAATTAGGTTTCTCAATGGGCACTTGAATGAATAGGTTTATGTGATGCCAAGTTAAAAACGACCCACTTGAGACCCAAGAAACAAACTAGGGTTAGTTAGAAAATTATGGAATATTTTTTTTTATTAGGAGTGTCTACAACCAAGTCAAGACAACAGTTGACCCTACTAGGTTCCGTGAGCAATTCCAAATTACTAGAACTAAATTTTCTTTCATTAACAAATATCAAGTTCACATGGTTAAAAATTTAGGGTTAGAAGTTTCGATTAGGTTCGGGAGTAATTTACCCCATACCCACTCTCTAACAGCTTAGAGTTTCAACTTGATTTTCTCATACTTAACTCTTCCAAAATTTCTCTACACCATTCCCATTGGATAGGAAATTTTCTCACCTTTCCTGGTGATATAAAGAAGTCCTCCTAATTCCTTCGAGAACTCAAGATATGGTCGGGTGGAGTTTTGGGGTCAAATTTTCCCCAAGAGGGACGTGTGTCAAAGGGGGTGAAAACCCCTTTAGCGGGTTGGTCAGTGTCGGGGCGGCTTTGGAAAATTTTCCCCACGTGGGCATAAAGGCAAATTTTATCTTGCACCTCCGCATGGGTCCCCGGTGGACACGCGTCGGGTCCAGGTTCAAGCGGGAGAGGGTGAGGGAAGGGGCGGAGTGGTGGGGAGAATTGGTGGATTTCGCCAAAAGGGGAAAGAAGGGTGGAAGGCGCGCGCATGTGGTCCGCGTGTCCATGTGGAGGAGAAAATCCCAAGGCAAGGGCGGGGAATGTGGGGTCTGCGGGGAAATTTTCCAAATTTTCCCAAGGCCAAAAACCAAAATAACAAAGAGTCTACCCCCTTCACAGCACCCAAAGCTACCATGTGGCAGCCTGTGATTGGCCGAGGCCAGTGGAGGAAAAGATGAAAATTTTTCTGAGCCAAATTTTTAAAATTTTTCTAAGGGCAATCATTTGGAAATTTTTGGGTTACGGGCCCACCAGGGAAAATTTTCCCAAATTTTTCCGCCAAGGCACAAAAATTTCAAAGTGCCATAACTCAAGGTAGAAAGCTCGATTTTGGGCAAACGAGGAATTTTCGGAAAACTCTCGATGCCCTCTTTGCACAGAAATATAAATTTAATTTTTGATAACATTTAAGGGTTAAATTTTACAAAAATGATCTGCAAGCTTTTAATTAGCAAACTGGTAATTTCTAACTTTCAAATTTGATTAAATTGGATCTCCTCCTTCACTCAACATGCCAAACAGACATGGAGAATTGATCTAGGAAGGGTTTAAAGTGTTTTAGGGAAGTTAATTTTCTCAATTTATTTCAAATTGTATTTTTCCAACAATAGACAAGAAAAACGACTGAGGAAGGGATTTGATTCGATTTTGCAATGGTTAGATTGTTTTCTTAAGTTTTCTTTGTCAAATTGAGTTCATTTAAGATACAACATACTAAATTTTAACATCTCCAAGTTGATTAATGTGTGCAGATCTGAACTGTACATTTTTATTAAAATTAATTGCCAGTATAAAGTTTATAACAGAGATCTATTTCTTTTAAATCTGTATATCAATTTTATCATTTAAATGTGGTATATAGTTTCTAAACTAATCGAGGCATTTAGTTGTTTCTAAAAAAATAATTTCAAGTTAAATTGTAAAATCTGATTTCCAATTTAATATATTTCAAAATAGACAATGCCATATAATTCTTACACACGTATTTCTTCTTCTTTTTTAAAATTCCTAAACAAAGATTCCAATCACGTTTAACATTCCATTCAAAGACAACAATGCAAATGAGAGATGAACTTGCAATTCTTTATTGACTTCATTTATAAAACTTTACATCTTCACATTCTTCCATTTCTTGAATACAATTAACAGAATTCTATTTATTTCCTTCCAATAACAAGACAAAATATAAATGTCTTTCACAATTCAATTATATAACTTCATAATCAAATTACATACATCTTTCTTCACAAAATACATATTACAATTTCATCCACAACAAGTGGGAAAGGATTACAAATGAATGTGTTTCCACAAAGGACTATCAAACTACACTTTTTTTTTGCTCCAGGACAGCAACATGCACATTTTCTCTTTCTCCAAGTTGATCACAACAAAAGAGGGGAAAGGCAACACTCTCCACCCAACCAAGACATCCAATGAAAGGAGAAGCCTTCCTTCATCATTGGCCCCCGAGCCCCAACCAAAATACAATCAAAGGTGTAATTCAACCATGGCAACAATTGGCTTCCACAACACAACATTCTTTCACATACACATTTCCTTTTTTAAAAACACAATTCAACACAAAAACAATAGTTCACAACTGCATTTAAAAACATTTCAAAACAGAACTCAAGCTTGATCATGCAAGCCAAAGGAGAAAGGTCTATGGGGAAGCTACTTATGCCTCCCAATTGGGAATTGGGCATCCACCAATAACAAACCACCAAATAATTCATCACACACATTTCCTTATGCCCCCACAAATCCCTCCTTATGCCCCCACAAAGTAAGAAATGCAAGCTATTTCTTTTCCATGGTGGATCCCAAACCCAAAATCCCTCCACAAAATTCTGATGCCAATGGCATTCCTTATGCCCCCACATGGATTCCCCATAGCCTTCTCCTACACCATCCCTAAGGCAATCTACCCAACCAACCAACAAATAAATCAAAGCATTTTCCATACACACAACACCACAAGAAAATAACAACAATAAAAAGAGAGTAAATTCCTACCTCTCCATGGTTACTTTTGTCTCCAAACAAAAAGCTTCAAAAGCCAAAACACAGTCCAAAACAACAATCTCCCAAGCATGCAAATCTTTCTCCAAACTTCCTCCAAAAACAAGAGCTCCACACAAGAAAAATGTGCCCCCAAGGAAGTTACAAAATGATTCAACAACCCAAAACAAGCAGAGAGTTTGAATTAAATAGAAGAGAGAGAGAGAAGAGGATGATGTGGATCCATGTAGGATGCCACATCACACATCCTCAAAATCAAACACAAAAGACAAAGTTCCATTCTCCAAATCTCAATAAAGAGGTGGGTGAAAATATGACAAGTTACTTGCACACTCCAAAAAGCCCACACCTCAAGGGACAACAAATTAATTAAAATGTAAGAAAGTGTAATTAAAAACATGCAACATGACTCTTAAAATTCATTAAAAAGTCACAAATCACTTCTCCAACCATAAGTATGGTTGGTAAATTAAATTTAGAGGCATGGGATAAGTTTTACTTGTCCCACAAGCCTCCAAAAATAGCCCCCAATGACAAATTCGAATTATCCCATCCCTCGGTGTTTACATCACCGATGATGTCTGGGACCTTGCCTCCCAAGCCTCCAGATGCATGGAATGATCTCACCTCTCGGTTAGAAAGTTGATGTCGGATGGGCCCTAGGCCCCCACTTGAAGATATTAAAAATGGGCTAGGATGAAATGGAATCCATGTGGGGCGCTTGAAATAGCAGCGATGCCAAACGGATTCATCCTTTTCTCCTTCAGCATGAAAGAGGACTTTGTGCGGGCTCTTCTGGGTGGTCCTTGGTTTTTTGGCACGCATGGCTTCTACTTCAGGAAATGGTCTCGGGCTTCAACCCACACACTGAAACCATGACCCAAGCTCCAATATGGGTTCACCTCCCGGTCTCCCCCTGGAGTTCTGGCATCCTGCAGTTATAGAAGGTATTGCTCTTACTATGGGTTCTTTAATAGCTATTGATCAAGCCACTAAGGAAAAAACTAGATTCATCCATGCCACTTTTGTGTTAACGCCGATGTCAGTTGTCCTCTCCCAAAAGAGATAGAGCTCCTATCTGACTTTGGAACCTGGAAGCAAAATATTGACTACGAATATATCCCCCAAGCCTGCTCCTTCTGTAAAAGCATTGGCCATAGAGCCTCCGGTTGCCCTTCTAAACCCCAACCAAAAACCAGACCCCAAACATCCTCCCCAAAAAAAAAGAAAATCTATATTCCAAAGGCCCTCTGATGAGGTTCCGGTCATTCCTACTTCCAACCCTTTTGCTCTCCTTGAAGAGGGGGAGGTAAACACCGACCCTGAAGAGGCCTCTCCTTGGCCCCCATCCTCTCACCCTCTCATCCCCCATCCTCACTGAGATCCCCTCTGTTCTCCCCCTCCTTGCGAAGGCCCCCTCTTGGCCCCTCCCTCCTCCCCCTCTCCACTCTTGCCCCCCCCCTCCTTCCTCTCCACCCACCTCCCCCTCTTTCCATCCCTTCCTCTGTTTTCCCCCCTTGGGGCCCCCAGGCCTCTCCATTCCCTCCTCCCTCGATTCCGTGCTCTCCCCTCGCCCACTCTTTGGAGGATAGCTTTAACCCCCATTTGACTCGTAGCAGCAAAAAGAAACCTGATATTGGAACTCAAAAAGCAAGGGGGTGGACTCCGAGTAATGTCAAGCTCCAGCAAGAAGCAGCTCTTAATGTCACTCAAGGTACTCAGAGCACTATCCACATGATGGTGGGGACAAAACAAAATCCAAGAAATGAAGATCATCTCCTGGAATATTAGAGGTCTCAATTCTCTTCAAAAACAAAGGGTCCTCAAAGATATGAAATTTCAGAATTCCCCTGATATCATTATGCTCCAGGAAACTAAACTAAAAATGATGATAGATTTTCAAAAATTTGGCCTTCTGCCTCCTTTGTATCTCAACCCTCAGAGAAATTCTAGAGGTTTATGCACCCTCTGGGACCCAAGGAGCTACAAAGGTGACTATCTTTTTAAGCATCCCAACTTCCTTTGCATGCTTTTCCAAGAAGTGGGGTCTGATTCCCCCTGGATTTCCATCAACGTCTATGCTCCCAATCTAGAGTCTCAGCGTGGAAACATGTGGAAAGACATTTCAAATTTCATCAGCTCTTGTGGAAATCTTCCCATATTAATAATGGGAGATCTTAATTGCCCCCTTTATCCTTCTGAAAAACAAGGAGGTGCTCCCTCTCCCATCAGCATGGGAGCTCTGGCTGACTTCATTCGTGAGAACTCCCTTCTTGATATTGATCTCCACGGGGCTTCCTTCACTTGGTCCAACCACAGAATGGGCAAGGAATCATATTCAAAGCAGACTTGATAGATCTCTAGGTTCACTGGATTGGATCTCCCTTTTCCCATATTTCTACCTTAGTTTCTCTCCTCGGAGCCGCCTCTGATCATAGCCCTCTTCTGCTCTGTGCAAACAATAAGCTGAACATCAAGAACCCTCCTTTCAGGTTTGAGCTGGCTTGGCTCGAAAATAATAACCTGAACCCTCTCATCAAAAAATGGTGGGACTTCAATGTCAGTGGCACTGATATGTTTATATTTTCTAGCAAACTCAAAGAAATAAAAAAACAACTCAAAATTTGGAAGGTTACGGTCTTCGGCAACATCAAGCTCCACAAACAGAAACTATCGCAGGATATTGCTAGAGTGGCCACTCAAATTGAATCTGAAGGGAGGTTGGACCATCTTCATCAACAAGAATCCCTCCTCCTTAGCGAATACCACAATACCCTTCAAGAGGAGGAGACCTATTGGAGGCAGAGATCTCGAGCCCTTTGGCTTGAGCAGGGGGATCGTAATACTAAATTCTTCCACATCACTGCTTCCAAGCACAAAAGCAAAGACAAAATCTGTGAGTTGTTTCTTCTTCTGGTAACTTATTAACCTCTGAAATTGACATCTCTAATGAATTAGTTTCCTTCTACTCTAACCTCCTTCAGGTTGATCACCACCCCTCTGAGCAAGCGATGTCCACTATGCTACAACATATCCCACAGCTAGTGTCTACGCAGAGATGAACGAAAATTTAATCAAGCCTTTTGAAATGGAGGAAATCCACAAAGCCATTTTCTCCATGAAAGGGGACAAAGCTCGGTCCGGATGGCTTTCCTGCTACTTTTTTCCAAGTTTTCTGGGAAACCATCAAGCAGGATCTCTTCAAGGCAGTTAATGAATTCCAGACTTGCAACAACCTCCTCAAAGAATGGAACACCACTTTCTTAGCCCTGGCTCCCAAAGCCCAGGGCTCCAAGGCTGTCTCCAACTTCAGACCGATCAGTTTATGCAACACTGCTTACAAAATCATCACTAAGATGTTGGCTTCAGGCTTAAACCCCTAATGAACACTCTCATCTCTCAGAACCAAAATGGCTTTATTCAGGGTCGCCTCATTCAAGGTGGTATCATCATGGTACACAAAGCAATACATTCGACCTATCACTCAAAATCCTCTGGAATGATCCTCAAGCTGGATATGCAAAAATCCTTTGACCGAGTCAGCTGGACCTTCCTGATCAGAGTGCTGGAAAGTTATGGTTTTGATAAAAGATGGTGCAGTTGGATCTATTCTTGTATTGTGACTCCTTGCTTCTCTATTCTTATTGATGGCATCCCAGCCGACTTCTTCAAAAGCAGCAGAGGAATTAGACAAGGTGACCCCCTGTCCCCTTTTCTCTTTGTTCTTATGGCTGATACCCTCAACAGAGCCCTTGAGGATGCTAAAAGCCATTCATGTCATCTCGGGTTTGAAGATCACCTCCAACCTTCCCTTGGCCACCCATAGTCAATTTTTCGATGACACCCCTGATGTTAAGCTCGCATCTGTTATTGAAGCCCACACGCTTATGGAAATCCTGACTCTTTATCAAGCTGCCTCTCAGCAAACCATCAACTTCAACAAAAGCAACATTTCCTTCATAAATACCCCCTAGGACCCAACGAAAGATTGCTGATATTTTTGGTTGCAAAATTGTGGATCTCCCTTCCTCCTACCTGGGCATTCCTCTTTTCAAGGGTAAGAAATCTAAAAACCTTTGGAATCCTGTAATCGAAAGATATCAAAAAAAGCTTGCTGCTTGGAAAGGGGCTCTGCTCCAAGGGCAAGCTTCAATTGGTCAAAGCCACCCTCCAGAGTCTACCGATCTACTTCATGTCTCTTCTTAAGTTGCCAAGCTCGGTGAAGGAGGTGGTGGAAAGGATTCAAAAACACTTCTTGTGGTCTGGTGTGGAAGAGAAAAAATGGATACATCTGGTTTCCTGGAAGGAAGTTTGTAAGCCGACCCCTCTTGGTGGTCTCGGGGTAAGACAGATGGCTAACATGAATGTCACCCTTCTTGCTAAAATGGGTTGGGAAGTGGTGAAAGGTACTTCTCACTGGGCTCAGCTCCTTAGATCCAAATATTTGGCTCCTAATGAAGACTTTATTTCCTCTACCCCGCCCGTGGTTTGGCTATATGGAATTCAGTCATCAGTTCCCTTCCCACTCTTAGGTTGGCACCAAATGGAGGTTTGGGAATGGTGGAAGTATTGACTTCTGGCATGATCACTGGATTGGGGAAAAGCCTTTGGGCCTCAATCCCGCTTGGGATCCTGTTAGAAGAATTCTCATTAATCATCATGGTAGGTTAGTTTCTGGATATTGGTCTTTGTGAATTCCATCCCTACCTGGAGTATCCTGGATTGGATGGGAATCAGGGAACAACAGAGGCAACTCCTAATTCTACTTAGAATTGATTTATCCTCCATCTACATTCCCTTTTCCCTACCCGAGGATGATCTTATCTGGCCCCTCTCCCCTTTTGGAGCCTTCTCTGTTAAAGTTGCTTACCTCTCCATGCCTCTCTCCAGCTCTGGCCCTCCCCTCAGCAAAATCTGGCCAAAGGAAACTATCCCCAAAATTGGCTTCTTCTCCTGGCTCTCCTAAAAATGCTTTCCTGTCGGGAGAAAATCTGAAAAGAAGGGGCTTCTCCCTTCCCACTAGATGTGTGCTCTGTACAAAGCTGTGGAATCCTCTTCCCATCTTTTAATTCATTGCCCCTTCTCCCAAGCTATTTGGCATTGGTTCCTGTCGCGTATGGGTGTGCTTTGGACTTTCCCAAGTCCATCCAGGATACTCTCATCCAATGGTCCTCCCCTTTCTCCCATCCAGCCCTGACACTGGCTTGGAGGCTTCTCCTCCCCCATGGCATCTGGGGTATCTGGAAGGAAAGGAACAAAAGGATCTTCAAAGAGCAGAGTTGGGATCTAATCGAGTGGCCAACCAGATCACTCTGACCTTCCAGAAAACATCAACACTCACTACTGGATCAAGTATCAGCAAAAATTCAACTATGTAATTCTAAGGAGTGGCATCTTCTATTGACTAATCTTCCTTCGGTAAGGCTTCTACTACGGATCACACTTTTGTGCGATGGCTTCCTCCCCCTGGATGGAGAAAACTTAATACTGATGGAGCTCTAAAGGAAACCCTGGAAATTCGGGAGGGGGAGCCATCCTTCGGAACTCTGTTGGTCTCACTATCGCTGCCTCTGCTGCCAACCTCAGCTTATGGTACCAACCATCATGCGGAAGCCCTGGCCATCCTCAAGGGCCTTGAGCTGGCTCTCAATTATGGCAATGATCCCCTCCAAGTTGAAAGTGACTCCCTCAATATCATCAAACTCCTGCAGTCGGCTGACACGGGGCAATGGTCTATTCAAAATATTATTGTTGATATCCGCATCTTACAAAGGAACTTTCAACAAATTCATTTTCAACACATCCTTCGGGAAGGAAACAAAGTGGTGGATTGCTTAGCTAATATTGGCGTCCACCTTGAAAATCAACAAATTTGGTCGGATGACTTACCGCAGACCTCCTCCAAATTACCAAGAATGACCTCACTTCTTAGAGCTTCCAGTTGGATGGGTATTGTTGCCTTTGGTGTCAGCTATGTCATTATTAATCTTCCCAATGGTGGGTAATGATTCTTCCATTATTATGATTAGTCCATTGGCACAACAAAATTTTAAGAGGGAGGCGAGTCATATTTATGTGGATCCTCTCACGCGTGGCACTTCCCCATCTCATAAGTACTCGCGGGAGGGTGATAATGATGAGGCGGATGACTCCCACGCTTGGGAGGGATTTTTAAGGCCCTCCATAGTACTCTCCGCACTCATTTTCAAAATCTCATTAGCATGGGTGGCCAGCTGAAACGCATCGAACCTGCCTCCTGCAGCGCGGTGAAAGAGGATGAAGAAGTCTGGAACATCCTGCTGGAGAATGGGATAACCACTTTTCTCGAAAGGATGGAGGGACATTCGGCTCTGGTCTCCTATGCCGCCATGGCTTCTGGTCACGGGGACATGTTAAAATCGGCAATACCTCCTTCACGATCTCCATGAATGTAATTACCGATGCTACTGGTCTCCGGCTGCAGGGGATGTTTACTTCAAATGCTCTCTCCACTCGAAAATGCAGGACTTCATAGCTCCGGGTGATAAACCAGTCAAGTATTTCGGGCGAGCTATACCGTGACTCTCTGCCTCCTCCGTGGGACAGAATTGCTGAAGTGATCATGCGCTACTTCACCATCGATGGCCGCTACCGCCTTGTCTATGGCCCCCATTTCTTTATCCTTTCACACCTGCGCTGGGATAAGAAGATAAATTTGGCTGCTTTTCTCTTCCAATCTTTGGAGCATTCCATCCATCTTGCTCGCGATGGGGAGGGAGCTATTCTTCATCAGGGCCTTTTGTATTTACTTTTAAATCTGCTGCCTCGCATGCCGAAATTGCCCATTTCCCCCTAAGTCTGGGAACCACCATTGTCACACCCCAAATCCCTCTCCCCTCCCTCCTCCGCCTCCCACCCCTCCTCCAGCCACATCATCACCTTCGCATCTCTTCCGATTCTGATTCGGATGTGGCCATCCTGGGCTCTTCCCCACTAGTGGCAACCCCCTCTCATTCCCCTTGCTAGCCCCCCCTCAACCCCTCGACCTTCCGTGCCTTTTTTTGGAAAAGACACTGGTGCCATGGTGGTCTCCCCTATTTCCAGCCCCGACTCTCCCCTTGCTGATGACCCTCCTGGGACTTGCTAAGTTGTATCCAGATTCCCAGATTCAGAGAAATTGGAAATGAATGAGGATCTGCTTGTTGAGGACCCCATCATCTAGAAAGTTGGTGACAGTTCGGATTCCGCTGACAAAAATTCCCCACGCTCACTCCTTGAACACGCCTCCTAAGCCTAAAGCTTCATCTGCTGAGACTGCAGCTGCTGACTCTCTGAGGGATGATCGCAGGGTCGATCTGATTTCTTCTATTTTGAACAAGCTCCAACGCGCCTTCACCACTCTGAAGGCCTGGGAATCCTTCACTGACACCACTAGGACTGCTATTGCCAAAGATTGTTCCGAACTCCTAGCTCTCACGGATCAGCTCGCTGAAGACTCAGGTTCCCCTAGGGCTAAGAATGTTGTTACTGAGCTGAAAAAGCTCATCTGATGTTTTTCCTTTCCCTTGTTGGCTTTCCTCTCAGCCCTTTTTGGAATCTTCTTGGGTATTATCGTTATGTAATTTTCATCGCTATTATCTAGCCTTTTGGGATTTTTGTAAAAGGTTGTGGGACCTTCTAAAACCCTCTTTTTACCCTATATTCCAAAAAAGATGACCCAGTGGGAATCTCTAACAAAACAACACACAACACAATAAAACAAGTTGCCATGGTGACCTTGTCGAATTCACCTAGAATTCTATTTTGGTTAGTCTCGATCCCTCGATGTTTGTTGTGATATTTTTAACCCGCAAAATACAAACACCTTCTTGACCCTAGTGGCCATATCGTAACATCTAATATGATAAAAATAAAATCACTAAATCAACTATATAATGAATCACAACAACATCGAAGTAACAACTACATCATTTGCATTTTTAATCAACAACTATATCATCATCATATAATATCCATTTTCTATACCTACTCATAATATCCGAAATCACATGTTCGAACAACATCCATAAATCATCCATGTCAAATAGTGTATCATCATCCACGTGTAAGGGGTCTCTAATAATCATCATGCATCGTAATCAAATCTAGATCAATAATAATCCATGATCAAATGGTCTAACATCACACTAAGTCAAAACATAAAAATGTTTATAATGTAATCAAAATATCAAAATAAGCATCAAAAAGGTGTCAAAGGGAAGTGGGCACTACGGTTTATATTGAGCGACAAATGGTTTTACTCTTGCATAGGATTTGGATTATGTGTGCAGGTTGAAAAAGGAACTTTATGGGCTTAAACAAGAACCTAGGGCCTGGTATAGTAGGTTAGAAAAGTATTTGATTGAGCAAGGATTGTAAAAGGTGTAGTTGATAGTAATTTGTACATAAAGGAAGAAGAAGAACACATGTTGATTATTGTTGTTTATGTGGATGACATCATTTTTGGGAGCAACAATGAAAGCATGTCACATGGCTTCTCTGAGGTAATGAAAAAGGAATTTGAAATGTCAATGTTAGGTGAACTTTCATTTTTCTTAGGGCTACAAATTCTTCAGAACAAGGAAGGAATCTTTATCTCACAAACAAAGTACATTAAGGAAATTCTTAAGAGATTCTAGATGCAAGATTATAAGCCAATAAGCACTCCCATGAGTGTAGGGTGTAAACTCAATAAGGAAGATAGTTCACCAAAGGTAAATCAAAATTTATATATATCCATGATAGGAAACCTTTTATATTCAACAACATCTAGACTTGATATTATGCAAGTAGTTAGTTTGGTAGGAAGATTTCAAGAAGATCTAAGGGAAGTTCATCTTCTAGCAATGAAAAGAATATTCAGGTACCTCATGGGGACATTATATTATGGTCTTTGGTATCCAAGATGTAATGAATTTCATATTAAATCCTTCACAGATGCAGATTGGGAAAGCAACATAGATGATAGAAAAACACAACTGGTGGACCCTTCTTTGTAGGTAAGTGTCTTGTTTCATGGTTGAGTAAAAATAGTCTCTTGTACATCTTTCATGTGTGATGATGAGTAAATTACATCATCCATTTTTGCACACAAGTGATGTGGACGAAACAAACTCTTGAAGACTACAAAGTGGAAAATGAAGGTTCCATTCCTTTGTACTGTGATATTACAAGTGTTATAAGTGTTTCAAAGAATCCAGTGTTGTACTCATAGACAAAACATATACCCATCAAATATCATTTTATGAAAGAACAAGTCAACGAGTAGAGAATTAGGCTTGAATATGTATCTACAAAAGAAGAAGAGGTTGATATAATGACAAAATATTTTCGTAGAACTAATTTAAGTAGTTAAGGCATAAATTAGGGGTAAGACCAGCCTCTAATAGTCACTAAATACATCATAATGATAATGGGAGAAACTTAGGTGCCAAAATTGCTCCAAGAGGTCTCGGTTTAAGTCAGACAGGGGGATTTTGTTCTCTAATCCTAGGAAAAAATCAAGAGGTCTATAAAAGATAGTAGAAGAAAGTGAAGGCTGAATATTCATGGATTCATCTTAGGAGGAGTTTTGTAGGTTTTGAATGGGAGAAGAATTGCCATTAATTGAGTCTTTTCTGGCAAGAAAGCAACATATTTCAGGGGGAAGCCATAAGGTATGAACATGCTCTATTTTGTTTGTCTTTCATGCTAATCAGATTGTTGTGTTTGTGTACCTTTTTCATAGGTGTTAAAGGGGGAGAAATCGAGCCAAAAACTTGAATTCATGGTCTTGCATGTCCGCAAATGTCATCTTATCAATTTTCCATCAAAGTTTTTTGCTTGTTACCATCAATGACAAAGTGGGAGATTTTTGAACTTTATTACATGATGGTTTTTGTCATTAATGTCACATGGCATTGATGGAAAAGGAAGAGTGAAATTACATCTAACTAGGTGTTTATCAACGGTGCTCGAGGTTTAAATTGGTTTCATGTTAGTTTTAGGGTGCTAAAATCTCAAATAGTGAGGTGGTTGATCAATAAAGGTAGATTATAGGATGTATTTTTGGTTTTAGATGGTCTACATGTCAATAATGATGTTTTAAACATGAGAAATATCTCTTACAATGTGGTTCAAGTCATTTTTGGAAGTTGCGGTTGAAACTGGCCCATTTAAGCTTGTTTATAGAGCCCGATGAGGTGTGAGAGGTTGGTGTGAGGTCATGGAAATTTTATTTAAGAATGAGATTAGCTTAGGAATGTTTTCTAGGGTATGTATGAGCATCAATAAGGTGTATTTCAGTCATTGTTGGAGGTAGATTTCAAAAATTCACCAAAGATGGTCTTGAGAACTAGTAGTGTGTATGATGAAAATGAGCTATGTTTGAAGATTAAAATCATATTTATGACAAATAATATTATGGATCGTGTAGAGGGGTGAGTTTTGTGGTTCATGCCAAATTTCATCAAGTTATGAAAAGGTATGTGAAAGTTGTGTAAGTTTTTCTAAAATATGATTCTTTGAGAAGTGCATAATAAGTTGTTTGGATTCTTAACACCCAAGAAAAATATAGTGCCTTCTTTAGATAAATCATAGAAGGAAATTTTGTATAGTATTCAAGCTTTAATTATTACAAAAATTTTCGGGTAAAATGGGAAAGTATTAAAGAAGTTATGAGCTCCTTTAAGGCTATGTTTTTCCTTCTCCTAAGCACCTTCTTAAGTCATTTATAGAAAAATTTATCTATTTAACCACAAACAGTTTGATAATTAGTGATGTTTTCATGCTTATTGTGTTGTTTATGATCTTCAAATGGCTAAGTTGTGACAAAGTCCTCATAGTAAGTACAGGTGTAGTGACTATAGTTAGGATGTATGAAAGTACTGTGATCTTAAGGTTCTCTAAAAGCATTTGAATTGAAGTGAGTGTTTCTCATTCCTAGATTTTTTAATACCTTGAACGTGTTGTATGAACATTGTACAATATAGGTATATCTTAACTTGTGAAGAAATTTTGAGTGCTTATGCTTGATTTGGCAAAGCCTGTACACTGTTAACTGTGTGGTTGCTTGGGAATTTCATAATTAAGAGAGTATGACCTCAAAGTCCTCTTAAAAATCATGGTGATGTATATGGAAAATGTATCAATTCACAAATGGATATTATGACAAGTTGAATGAAGATTGGATATGTGCTTTAAAAAAGCATGTCCAAGATGAATGTATGGAAAAAACAAGGTGGATATAGTTTATTGGCTTATAAATGCTTCTTGAGCACTGTGTTATGGTTTTATATTCACCATTGGTCCCATCATATCATTTGGAATGATGGCCTAAGACCTCAAAGCATTTTATTGCTTAAAAACCATTATAATGTCATGTTTCATATCATTGTGCATTGTACTTCGTAGTTCGGGATAAAATAGAACAATTTCATGGTGTCTAGTTGATTGGAAAAGGTGGAATGTTGTTCAACACAACCTCTAAGTAGTAATTTTAAAATTCCATTAATAATTGAGCATGAAAACCATTTTTATGCAGCCTCATGCATTTAGAGTCATCTTAACCTTGAAACTAGGGTTTGTAAAACATTTTTTCTCGATTCTCGACAACCATCCAATGAAAATTTGCAATTTTTGAAGAAATATATTCTTGGTAGATCAACCCATTTGCAGAAAAAGAATTTTTCAATTTGATCAAGAAATTGAAGATAATTCAATGAAAATGCGCAAAGGAACTCATGCATTCTTGTACAAGATCGGTTTTTGAATGTTTGTTACAATTTATTATGTTGAATCTTCATGACACTTTCTATAACTCCTTCATGAGTCTATACATCACTGGATTATTCAAATGTGGATAATTGAGTGTTGCTAAGAGTGAGATAACAGGTGAACTAGAGATGAATATTTGATGAAAGTGTAGGTGAATTATGAAAGGTAGGTTGCTAATTTAGGATCACTATCAGATGTTTTGGCATCCTAATTGAAGTGTGATCAGATATTTTATACTTACTGAGTTGTAGCTCATTCTAATCAGGAAGTGGTTTCTTTCTGGAAAGTTATGGCTTGCATATGGTCAAGTTTTTGCTTGACTTGAAGTTGTAGCTTCATCAGTTGAGTTGTAGCTCAACACCTTTGTAACCATTTGGTTTATAATCCTTTGGTTCAGTGGGTTTTCTCCCAATTTGGGTTTCCCAATTAAAAATTCTTGTATCTCTTGTGTGTGATTCCCATTTACTTTTGATGTGTGTTTCTTCTTAAGTAATAAATTTGATTGGTTTTTTAATTAAGGTTGAATTGAACATTGATTCAACCTCCTCTCAGTGTTCTAATTTCTAACAATAGTTTCCATACTATATATGAACCAGCAAATGGCCTTGAAACATAAACAAACACTTTCCAAACCCCTTGAGCTATCTCCATCATATTTTAAGGCCACCAAGACACGGTGAGAGGTTCCTTGGATTAGCATGTACAATCTATGCATGTACCTCCTTTCAAGAGAGCCATCATCCCAACCATTTGTGTGGGACTATCTAGGTTTTATGTGCTTGTGTGTGCTCTCACTTCCTCTACAACATCAAGAATTTTAGTATTATAGGGTAAAAATGGGTGCAACACTCACATAGATCAACACTTAGAAATATCTAATTGAATAGGGTTGTAAACCAAAAGCCTTATCTCGGTCTAATCTACTAAAAATTTACATAAATGATTACAAAATTTCAAAAGATTTATGTAAAGAGTCAAAAACCATGAAATTAGAAAAGGGAAGTGAGGCTCCTTTCATAATTGAGAACCACATTTTTCATATCAACTTTTACCCCCTTGTTCTAGCACATGTTACTTCTTTTATTTGGTACATAAAAACATGTGTAACTAAGAACTCTCTTGAGTGTGAATTCTTAACACAATTCTTACAAAATTCACATCAACCTCAATTTTTGTCACAAAAGAATCTCAAAGGTTGATCTTTGCACTTGTATGTACTGTTAAGAAATGTATAAATTTGATTTTATTAATATGATATCTAAAATATTGACATCAACCACATTGTTGATTACAAAAGCATCTCGAAAGTTGCATGTGACCATGACAAAGAATTGACATAATTTGTAACACTATAACATGAAAAACATTTGTTATGTTACTTAACTTCCAAAAAATATAAATCCATACGTTAATTTTTGTAATACTTATATGAAAGTGAAATATTCTAAAACAAGGCTATTAAAGTTTTCAATAAAAGAAAACAAATAAAGAGCCTTCTTGATCATTGATCAGGGTTCCAAATCCAAAATAGATCAAGAAACCCTTACCAAAAATAGCTTTATACATACACTCATCATGATGTGGAGATGAAGATCATGCATTATCAAGATGAAATAACTATTCAAATAGCTAATAGCCAATAATAATATTTGTATGCTAACAAAACTTATAAGAATATATCGAGACCAAATAAACCCGCACCTAATATTTGCAAATAACATCAATCTAATGTTTTAGAAATGAATAAATGGTGATTTTAACATTTATCATTGAGTACAAAGGCACTCGGAGTAATTTCGATAACCAATTATATCTTAGAGAAGGCATAATAACATTTGATCAAGGAACCCATTACCACATAGAGAAAGTGCATGTAATCAACATATGGTAGAGAGGGGATACCATGCATTACTAAGATATCTAAGCAGTCCAAAAAAGTAAGAGTAAACAACAATATCTTCATCTAAGAAAAAAACATAAACCTAGCTTAAACTCATATGAACCTAGGGCTAAATCTTGCATAAACGTGTTAATGTTTTCTTATTGATTAAACTATCATTTACCCACTTGTAATGGATGCAAAAATAGAAGCAATAGATCAAGGAAACCATTATTAAATAGAGAAAGTGCATGTAATAAATAAGTTTTAGAGAGTTAAGACCATAAATTAGTATTTAAGTTCTTAATAAATAATGTTTGCATGCTAGAAATCTGTAAACCAATATTAAATCTAGGCCCAAATTTTGCATAAAGGTATCAAACTCAATGTTTTCACACACCAACAATCATATACCCATTTCTCATGGGTGAAAAAAAAGAAACATGGGGATCTGTATCTAGGATCCAAATACATCTTTGGCTTGAATCCAAAATTTCCAAACTAGACTAAATTACTAATATAAGATCTTATAATGAAATAACTTTCAATGAATATCGAAAGCCAAAAAAATAGAAAAAGATCCTCTCGATGTCACAATGTGCCTAAAAATTCAAGACCACATACATCGAATTCAAAACAAGTTGAAGTGTTATAAATCAATCACTGATACCTTTCTCCCTTATCAAACTTAGAAGATTTGATGTCAAACATCATTATTTCCATACTCGAAGAACAAATAAATGCTCCTTCAAGCAGCTCAATTGAATAACACTTTCACCCGATCACACACAATCAACCCAAGTAATTACGAATCACTTTCATCTTGAAAAAAATTAGCCCAAACAATAAGTGAAACAAATCTAAATATCATAATGGAGGAGATCCTTTACTAAATTGAAAATTAGGGGTTAGTCCTTTCCAAAAAATTAAAATTTGTTTTAAAATCGTAAAATAGAGGATAGTTCTAAGTGGCACCCTTATGAAGGGAACAACGTAAAGTAGATATTTAATCCCACAAGACAATTTTAGTACCTCACATAGATCCATGGGATGTTAGATACACAATCTAGTGGAAACAATGCAATAGTTTGGACACCCAAATGTGAATCGTTGAGAGGAGAAGATCCTTCCAGTGTAAAATCAACATCTACATTATGTATGCCCTGGAAGGATGTAGAGAGTCTCCTTCACTACCACTTGTGTGAGACCCACAAATACGAGAATAATTTTTTTATTTGAATGCTCACAACAGGACACCATATGAGCTCAAATAGAAAATGTCAACATAACAAAAGACACTTAAAAAAGCATGGACCACATAGAAAACTTAATAGCTTAGGTTACACATCAATGTCTTACTCAAATGATGTAAACCAAGACAATGACCCAACTACAAAGACGCCACACAGGATAGGCATACTCCACAACACGACCTTTTATGGTTTACAAATTTATTACATTTAGTTTTCCATTATATAACCTTATAGGTTTCTAGTGAATTAAACTGGTAAGGGTGTAAAATTTCCTTTTTCTAAAACTTCAAATACTTTATTTTCATATAACATTGGCCTTTAAAAGAGAATGCATTGTTGGTTCCTTTCTCAATTTCCATTAATTATCCACAACTCATTTGTTAATTAAATTCATTTTAAACACCTACGAGCCTCCTAATATTCATTCTTATGTTAAAGGTTTGTTTCTCAAAATATGTTTATTAACATTAAATTTTATCCTCGCTACGAGAAGGAACTAACAAGATGCTAAGGTTCTGCTTTTTGAGACGTATATTTAATGTTTAAACTTTACCTTTGCTAGACAAGGGAACTATCATGAGGTCAAGGAAGATATGTTAAAGTTTAAGAGGGTGATTTAGATTCAAGATATCTCTTCCCATAAACATCCTTCTATCATAGTACCCTATTTTTCCTATTACAGTTGATATAGTTCAATAACTTGTTTGAATCCATTCGACATTTCCACATCAAGAAATTTTATCTAGAATTTTATATATATATATATATATATATATATATATTGTTTTCGAAAGTTTGATCTCACCAAGGGCAATTCATATTTATTTTTAACAACATGAAAGTGTCTAGTTGAGTTATAAGGACTTCAAGCATGACGTTATTCCTAACCCAAAATCTCGTTAACTCTTGTACTCTTTACACTTACAACGTACTTTGGTCTCACTATTGATATTTTTTGAACAATTAAAATTAAAATTAAAATGATACGTAATTTACACTTAGGGATTCATGACTACAAGGAGTGGTGACCATGCACCTAACTACTCATTTCATTTCTCTTAGACCATCAAGTATTAAACACATATTACATGACAAACCAACAACTATATGCTTTTCAAATTTCTTCCAAGGAACTATTTAAATTGTTTAGTAAAATGCATCAGCGTTTCTTTCACCAATACCCTTAAGAGAGGCTCCATGATCTATTAACTTTAACAACAATCATTGATGGGGGAACTACACCCTACAAGAGAGCACATGGTAATCTGCTATTAAGGGTCACAATTATCTAGAGGGACAAAGAGAGTTCAAATACAAAAGTTATAAAATTTTATGCATTTCAAAATCCTTCTAAGGTAATATTTATAATCATTGGTTGCAACACATCATAGTTCCTTTGTTCATTAGCATCATAAGAGGTCACTCGATGTATTACATTCATTTCTACTCGAGGGTTTCTACACCCTACCACAAGTCAAATTAAGAGTAATCAAGTGTCCATGTCTTGCAAGGCATTCGTGCCACTCGAGGTATCCCAAGAATACATTTTCTCACTTTTGTTTAACATTTATCTTATAAAGGGTTCCATTAGCTTTGGTTTGTTTATTTGATTGCAAATAAAATATATCACTCGATAGTTAATTTCAAATATCCTATCATATACACATTTTAGGTTTGATTCTTAAATGGGAAACTATGTTTTCTTATTCACTTGTTCTCACGTGGATCAATTCACATCCACCTTCACATCATAAGAAATATTTAATATGTTGCAAGCAATCTCCATGACCCTTGAAATGATTAGATCGACATCCCAAGGGTATGTTCCCAAACAAGGAAAGTTACAAAATTTCCTTTACAATTAAAAATTTAATAGGAATTAATGCACAACCTAACTATCTTTGTGGTCCCACCCACTGTTCATTACATTCTAATTATAACATTATTTAGTCCCTAAAAATAACCATGATATTTCAATGTCAACATGTCATCTTGTATGCCATTAAAACGATGTTATGCCTTGCATTAAGGAATCTTACACACTTTCATACCTATGTGAATGCTCTCAACTAGGTTTCTAGGGAGGAATACACAAACACATACAATATATATAAGTCTCTAAGACTATGAAGGATGTTTGGAGCTAGCTTAACTTGGATCTTACTAGAGAGGGTCATTACATTCAACACGGGTAAATATTTTGAGCTATATGTTTGTTTGGTTGTTTTCCGCTCAATAGGAAAAACAAACACAAATATAAATTGATATTTTTATTTGAATATTAAGTGATTTCCATGGTCATTTGCAACACTAGAAGATAGGTAAAACCACATCATTTTAAATTACTTGCTAACAATTTTACTGCACAATCATATCACAATTACGATGACACTAAACATTTTAAATGACAAGGTTCCAGTTTCATCCTCCTATATTTATTTTGACACTAAAAGAAGGGTTCTTTGACATCATTTTCCAAATCAACATGATACAATCAACTTCATTTACTTAATAGAATATACACCATTACCACCAAGAGTAACATTTGTTAAATAGGAAAAAGTACAACTACGTATCGACATAGTACATTTTCCCAATACACAACACTATCATTTTCATCATGGAAATAATGAAAATAATACATCCTATTCATAAAAATATCATTGAAATATTCTAAATAATTACATTGCCTTCAAATAACATGTTAATAAAAGACATAAATGTCATTTTTACTACTCATTTTTTTCTCGGTACCTGCAACCAATGTTGCATCAGTCCTAGGACTGAGTATGGAAAACCCTTACACTCAAGCACAAACAAGACATTCATCATTTCAAGTAATTTCAAACAAAGTACAAAGAGAGGTAGAGATAAGGAGAGAGAGGAGAGATAATTTCCTCACACATTCATTTACTTTTTTCAAGAGAGAGAGAGTAGGAAGAGAGAGAAACTGTAAAACATTTTCTTTTTTATTCATAATATTTTGACCATTTCTCAATTCATACCCATTTTTATATTATTTAAAACTCATCTTGCATTTTAATCCATTCACGTTTCCAAGACCAACCACAATTTCATATTTATATTAAGAGATAGAGAGAGAGGGAGGAGAGAAAGAACACTTTAAATTGTAAAATCCTTTCATACAAAGTAATTGATTAAATAATACTCTACACACACTATAACACTATAAAAAGGGGTTCAAGTAATTTACAGAACCGATGGGATCCTAAGAAATATTTTCTATCTTAAGTTGCGAGTGTGCGAAAACTAACCAAATCAACTAAAGTGCTTATAGTATGGTTTCCAAAACCACTCATTTTACGTTCAAACATAAATTCCATCGATTCCTACCTATTCGCCTATAAAAATAACTCACCAGATTCAACGAAATTCTATTTTTTAAACAAGGTTCAATTTAAGAAGGTGATCGCTACGCCCTTAACCTATTGCTTGTATTAGGATATGAGTAGCCGAATTGTGGCTTACCACATCATTTTATTATATCATTTATACTTTTTCATGCTTAATAGGTCGTCCTTGGTGATGGCCATAGCATATGAATAGTATATATAGGGTATTATCGGTAGTATTTCATTATCATTTGAACATTTGAGTCTTATTATATGGTTTCGAGGTTGCCCCCTCAAAGTGGTGAAGCTATTCTAATTGCATATTGAGATCATTATTATGAAATATTATGTTATTTTGTGTTCTATTGTTGCTCTTAATCTGAATTATACAAGTAATTTCATTACAAGTGGTATCAGAGCTGCGATCTGGGCGAAATTAGGGCAAAAACCCTAATTTTTTGTTTCCACCACATATTGTGAACCAAAGCGAATTGGTGGGAGATATTTTTACCAAAGTTGTGAAGAATTTCAAGTAAGGTTCCCTGAAAATTTCATACTTTTTGATTTATTTTTCAAAAGTTATTACAAATTTATGGTTTTTTATAAAATCGCTCCCTAGGGTGCAAATTGTGGAAAATTTTCAAGTTCTTTACATTTTCGAAAACCTCTAAAAACAATAGTATTAGTATCTTCTTTGTGTTTTTATTGTTCAGCCAAAATTGTATCAAAACCCTAAACCCTAAGTTTTGACATCATGACGGGGTTTTCCACAAGAGTAAAAAGAATCCAGGTTACTCGGGTGAAACCCGAGATAAAGATGGGGTAGTGATTGAAGAGATGGAGTCGAGAAGAGGAAAATATAGATTCCTCAAGACTAGGGTTTACCTCGATTGATCATAAGGTGTGCCAACTTGAGTATGAGTTGCGAAATGTACAATTTGAGATGGCTCTCCAAAGCAGACATAGCCCAAATCAATCATCGGTTGGATGATATCATGCAACATGTAAAGGGTAACCAGTATGGCCCAAATCGGCCCATATCAACCAAGGAGGACCTTTAGTTCAAAATCATGGACAAACTAACCATATTGGATCACTTTTTAGTCCCATCGTAATCAAACTTATGCGCAACCACGAAACATGATCTTTGAAAGTGGATATGCACAAATTTGATGGTAAGGATCCCCTGAATTGGATAAATCATATGGAGAACTTATTTGAGTTACATCAAACAGCATCAGGACAAAAGGTGACATTGGCATCCCTATATCTTGAACCCGACCAATTTGTTTGGTATTGTTGGTTATGTGCTCAGAGGCAGAAGAATGGTCTAGGTGTCACTTGGACTGTTTTTACCGAGGAGTTGTAATTGCACTATAGTTCCAGGTGTTTTAGAGAACCACTTTAGTCAATTAGCAATGTTACGGCAAACGAGGATCGGACCAAAGATTATGTGCATCAATTCCAAAACCTATCCTTAAGGGTGGAGAATATTCCAGAAGAGAATCTGAATGACTTGTTTCTTGGGGGTCTTAAGGACCACATCGAGCATGAGGTATGGATGTTTAATCCAATCAAGCTTTCTGATTCTATTATCATGGCATGTCATGCAGAGGAAAAAATTCTTTGTAGTAGGAGGCCACCTTTCATTAACACCAGAGACCGTAGTATCTCTTCCCCTTCATTTGCTAGGCCAATTAGACTGACTCCTCAACAAATGGAAGAAAAGAGAGCAAAAGGATTATGTTTTAACTGTGATAGAAAATATGGACCGGGACATAAATGTGCTAAGAAGAAGTTGTTCTATATTGACGGAGGTAATGAGAATGATAAGGAAGCTGAAATTATAGGAGAGGTGAGGAACCAAGTAGAGGATGAAGTAGAGGATCACTAACCTACAATTTCTTTCCATGCATTGTCGGATGTATTAGTACTCCTCAAACACTCAAGGTTATTGGCTATCTCAAAAGCAGAAGGTAGCGGTGTTGATTGACTCGGATAGTACTCATAACTTCATAAATAGTAAGTTAGCTAGCCGCCTTAATTGTTTTATTTACCCAACTCCAGAAATGCAAGTTATGATTGTGGATGGTGGGACGGTCAAGTCAAAGAAAAGTGTCATAGTATCAAGCTTTCCATGGGAGACTACATGTTAGACTCACCTATGTTTCTTATTTCTATGGGAGGGGAGATATTGTTTTGGGGTCCATGGCTCATAACCTTAGGTACTATTGAGATGAATTTCCAAGAATTGTTCATGCGATTTCATTCGGATGGAAGGACAATACAATTGAATGGGATGGTAGCTAAGTCTCCATAGATTATTAGTTCTCATCGAGATGCGAGAAGGTTCTCGAAAAGGAGTGGATGGATTTATAGCAAAGCTATTTTCCATAGAAGTACAAAATACAAAGTCTTTAATGCACCCAATCTTCAAAAGATTGTGGATGCTCATTCATCTATTTTGATGCAATTCCAAAGGACTACCACCAGTTAGGGATCATGATCATGCCATTCGGTTGATTCCAGGAGCCAAACACCTAACATCGAGACCATACAGATACCCATATTCCCGAGAAAAGTGAGATCGAGAAAATGGTGGAGGAAATGTTGAAGGCGGTAAGGCATAGCCAGAGTGCATATTCTTCACCAAAGTGGTCATAGTACGTAAGAAGGATGAAACATGGAGGATGTGTCCAGATTACCGAGAACTCAACAAGTACACCATCAAAGATAAGTTTCCTATTCCAAAGAATTGATGATTTACTTGATGAATTGCATGGTTTGTTTATTTCACAAAATTAGATCTTCGTTCTGTGGGTACCATCAAATTAGGATAAAAGAGGAAGATGTTCATAAAACAGCTTTCGGGACTCATGAGGGCCATTATGAGTTTTGGTAATGCCTTTTGGTCTTACAAATGTGCCTCAACCTTTCAAAGCTTGATGAACACTATTTTTAGGCCTTTTTAAAGGAAATTTGTATTAGTTTTCTTTGATTACATATTGATTCTGATAAGATATGGGAAGAACACTTACAACATGTAAATAACGTGTTGGAAGTTTTGGAGAAACATACTTTGTATGCAAAGCCACAAGTCGGCTACTCATATCCTAATACAAGCAATAGGTCTCAAATGACCCCATTTTTAGCATTATATGGTTACCATCCACCTTCTATCACTTCCTCCTTGAGGGTGCAAACTAAGGTCGAGAGATGTTGAGGAATACATTCAATATCAACAACGGGTTTTGGCTAGTTTGAAGGAGAATTTAGCATTAGCACAAAACAAGATGAAACAACAAGCAAATCAACACCGTAGTGAAAGACATTTTGAAATTGGTGACTGGGTTTTGTACGTCTCAAATTTATAAATAGATGTCCCTAAAGACAAAAAAAAGGAAAAAAAACTTGCTCCTAAATATTATGGCCCTTATTAAGTTCTACGAGAAAATTGGTAGTGTTGCTTATAAACTAGAGTTGTCTCCATCTTCACACATACACCCAATATTCCATGTGTCATGCCCGAAGAAGGTTATTGGACAAAAATTTGAAGCCCAGAGACAGAGTTACTGAACTTGACGAGGAAGGAAGAATCATTTTGGAGCCGAGAGAAGATTCTACGCAAACACGCACTAAGAGGCTAAGAACTAGAGACATTAAGGAATATCTGATCAAGTGGAAGAATCTGAGCATAGAAGATGCCACCTAGGAGGATGAAGGTTTTCTACAGCAACATCTAGGATTATTCAACGTTGAGGACAACATTGGTTTGAAGGGGAAGGGCATGCTACACCCTTAACCTATTGCTTGTATTAGGATATGAGTAGCCAACTTGTGGCTTACCATATCATTTTATTATATCATTTATACTTTGTCATGCTTAATAGGCCGGCCTTGGTGATGGCCATAGCATATGAATAGTATATATAGGGTATTATAGGTAGTATTTCATTATCATTTGAGCATTTGAGTCTTATTATATGGTTTGGAGGTTGCCCCCTCGAAGCGGCGAAGCTATTCTAATTGCATATTGAGATCATTATTATGAAATATTATGTTATTTGGTGTTCTATTGTTGCTCTTAATCTGAATTATACAAGTAATTTCATTACGGTGACTTCGAGACCAATTATCGTAAACACATCGAACACTTATGTTGTACGATGACTAGTGACTCCAACATCCACTTGAAACTCTAGCTTACAAAATTATTTTTATGAAACTAAGAGTTGGTTTCAATTCTTGCATAGGAGTGCTAGAGGTAGATGAAGGTGTTTTCCAGTTACAAAAAATCGATACGACAATTGTAAGCCAAAATTGATCACAATTTCATAAAGTGGGAACGTCACCAAAAGTGACTAAAGTGTTAAAAGGGTATCAAATCTCACCTCGTTAAGGCATCTAATCGAGTTAGTCATCTTAGTTAAGAAACTTCATGGTATCTTGGGTCGACATGAATCTTGTTTGAGGTTTTTTTTCCATTAACGGTTCGACATGGCGCTCCATGCGCATGGTTCCAAGGCCTATTTTTTTCTTTATTTTTTTTTTTTTTTGAAAATTTAAAAGAAAAATATTTTTGGGAAAGGTAAAATCCATATCCTTCATTCTAAGTTGCATTTATGTTTTAATATACAACATACTGAAATCCAATACTAAACAAAAAAATGATGAAATGTTTAGTTTGAAGTGAGTGAAGAGTGATCCATACCTTTTACGCTAATCCCATGATCCCCGCATTAGACAAGACCACATCAGCTTTAGGCATTTGGATAACGGTTTGTGGCTTTCTCATGCTTTCACGTTTTGCGCCACCAACAAGGTCAAAACACGTCGAACCAAACATAGTCACATGGAAAAACAATGACGACCCATTTGCATATATAGTTTATCTCAACTCCAAATAAAATAAGGAACAACGAGCTAAACATTGGCTCAGCCAGGAAAATTTGAAATGGAAAGTCGAACCATGGCACCCAAATTTAAAAACAAATATTTCAAGCTCAATAATGTTGGCTAAATAGGCCCACCGAACTATAAACAAAGCTCGAGGAGTAAATTAAACACCATGCACACACATAGCAAGTAGAAACGAAGCCCATTCATGAGTGAAGTAGGATTACAACAAGAAAATTCCATCCTTCGCATTGTTTTATGGATTCCATTTCCCGTGTTCTGTTTGAAAGCTCACATTTTGGTGCGGGTTGGAGCAAAATGCTAGAAAAGGTGAATCATTCTGATTGGTACTTTAGATATAATAGGAGAGAGGGTTTGGGTTCCCAACTCCCTTCCACACCTCTTGAATCCCATATCCCTGTGCAGGCATGCTACACATTTCTTCAAACATAACACTTGCTATTGTGCTAAACTCCACTTGGACTAAGAAAAGACAAACAAGGGCTTTATGCAGAGGGAGAGTGTAAGAGAAAAATTTCGAGAGACAAACTTGGGGGTGGGAAAAAGGGCACTTACTGATGTATCGAATCAATACAACCGCTCGAATTAAAATTTAAAGAGCGGGAAAAACAAAAGCACCTTTGCCAAGGTTACGGTGCATGTAGAAAAGGTTCTAGAAGCGAGGAAGCTTAATCAAAAGAGCCAAACATTACCCCGAATGCGGCGCCTTCTTATTCTCAATCTTTGTTTTCTTCGCATGCAACAACAAACTAGTGATGAAGTCTCGATTCCCTTCAAAGTCAATTAAAACCGCTTCATAAGCGAGATACAAGTCTAGAAAAATAAATTGTGCAAAGTAAAATGAGGAGATGTTAGGATTACAGATTAATTTCTATGTGTAGGACTCCGATTAATACCCAAAGTGTATTAGGATGGTTGTAGTTACAACTCCGTAACACAATTCCAATTTCCACACCATGTTTTTGTCCTCTGCTGACCATCTAATTACCGCTAAATGTGCAACTTTAATTTTGGTTTCACGGTGGTTACACATCGAATCTCAAACAAATTTCTTGTCATGTTATGCAAGGAAGCTAACATGTTTGAAAAGGCATTTTAGGATGCGTCACTTCCATCACATTCCTCAAGCTCAAAATCGCCTTGCTTCTGCCAACACTGATCATCGATTCACATTTTTAAAATGATTTTAATAATTCACAGATCTTGATAAATAATTATGAGGGGGCACTACAACTTGTAGATAGGAAGCTCACATATATCTCAATCCTTCATGATTTTCTCCTTGCCCACCATGTCCTCCAACTCATCCCACAAAGGCCCATAACCAATTTTGGCATTCCCCACTCACTTGTAAACAACATCGACATATCATTTCCCTAAAATATAATTTCTTACCTACCATTAAAAGTTAAAAAAACCTCAAATGGATTCTCGACCAATCCATATTATGCACCTAGCTATAGTGTACATCGAGATAAGAAGTCATCTAGAAGGTTTTGGTCTGATGCACTTGAGTGAGTTGTTGAGTCAAATTTTCACATATGATTTCTCCCCAATTCAATGCATATGTGTCTTCACAAATCAAATTGATGTGAATACACATCCAATATTGGAATTCTTGAATAGAGGGTAGGCCCATTTCTCTTTCAGTAGTGTTATAATATCTTATAGTTCCTCAACAAAATCAATCACGTAGAGAGTCTTAGACAGTTTTGATGACCCTCTCTTCTTGAATTTTAACCAAGATTTGAAAATTATAGACTGATACTTATTGGGGGCGAGATTAAACTCATTGTCAGCATCATCTTTGGTTAATATCTTGGACCTTTGAAAGTAGGTATACCCAAGGCCGGGATAATATGATGAGCATCTAGTTGTGCAATGACTTGCGCTTGAGGATCCTTAAATTGCTTGGTTTGTGGATTGAAACATGAAACACAAGATAGAACTGTGTCAACATGTTGAACAGATGTAGGAAAACCCCTGCATGAGCTTATCCACTATTCAAAATGCTCCAAGGTAGCATGGTTGTACTATTATCATTCATTCTGCCCCAAAAATCATTTAAATCCATGTGCTTAATATCACTCTCTCCTATTTCAGGGATTGAAGTTTTTAGGGAAGAAAAGGCTCATATCCGTCATATTAAAACTTCATTTTAACAAATTGGACGCTGGTTCATTTTCTAAAGGAATTGAGAAGAAGGGAACCAAAAAAACACAATCTCAAAGGAGGGAAAACAATGATAATGTTACTCACCAATTAGATAAGCAGAAAGGCGACCTCCCAACGTTCTCCATGCAATTTGAATTTTCAAATTCGGCTTCGGAATGAGGAAGAAACGAGCAAAACTGTGATTTTGGATGCAAGGAAAGGCCAGGGCAAGAAAACGACAAAGCAGGGTGATAATTCGTGATTCTGAGGACAAGAATGGAGTGGGAGGAGTTTTATAATTTTGGGAAACAAATTTTCCCTCCGTCTCCCCTCAAGCTCATGAAACAGTGAATCAAATAAAAACATGCCCAACAGAACAATCAAAACCAATCTCCTATCAACTTTGGAATTTAAGGTGGGTGAATTGGCGTTTCAGGAATAGGGGCATAGGGGAACACTTCCAACGGTTCAAGTTGTGCCCGAAAAAGCAGACATGGCCGACGTTGGAGTGGGATTCGGGAGAAGTGGTGAGTCGGAGAACACGAGTCCTAAGGGAACAAAGGTGAGAATTCCAACAATTCCCAATTTAATTGATATATCCGATGACTTGGGGCAAGAGTTTCATCAGTGCCCAAAACAGTCGATGAAGTCGATAAGGCAAGCAAAGTGGACAAGGCACCATTGTGGAGAACAAGAGGAACGAGAGAATTGTTCCTTAAAACATATTATTCATCTGATCCAAGCCCCCAAAACACCAAAATTTTTTTCAACTCCCAAATTCTCCTTCATTACTAAATCAACATGGGATAGGGGGAACCAAGAAATGCAAGATCTTACCCAAAACTCAAAAATTTAAATTTTCAACTTTTTGGGTAGATGACAACATAAATTAACCATATTGTTGATTACAGAAGCATCTCAGGAGTTTGCATGTGACCATGAACAATAATTCACACAATTTGTAACACTATAGCATGATAATGACATCTATTATGTTACTTTACTTCTAACAAATAGAAATCCATAAACTAAATTTTGTAATTATGGTATGAGAGTGAAGTATACTAAAACAAGGTTATCAAAATTTTCAATAAAAGAAAACAAATAGAGAGCCTTCTTGCTTCGTTGATCAGGATTCCCAGTCCAAAATAGATCAAGGAACTCTTCCCAAAAATAGTTATATACATGCACTTGCATGATGTGGAGATGAATATCATGCATTATCAAGATGTAATAGTTATTCAAATAGCTAATAGCTAATAATAATATTTGTATGCTAGGAACAATTATAGAACTATTTTCCACCGGATAAACCCGCACCTAATATTTGCAGATAACAATAATCAATGTTTTGGAAATGACTAAACGGTAACTTTAACATTTCTCATTAGTACAAAGGCATTAAGAGTAGTTCTGGTAACCATTTAGATCTTAGAGAAGGCATAGTAACATTACATCAAGGAACCCATTACCACATAGAGAAAGTGCATGTAATCAACATATGGTAGAGGGTGGATATCATGCATTTTAAAGATATCTCAGCACTTTAAAAAATTAAGAGTAAACAACAATATCTTCATCCAAGAAATAATCATAAACCTAGCTTAAACTCATATGGACCTAGGGCTAAATTTTGCAATAATGTGTTAGTGATTTCTTATTGATTAAACTATCATTTACCCACTTATAATGGGTGCAAAAACATAAACAATAGATCAAGGAAACCATTATAAAATAGTGAAAGTGCATATTTAATCAATAAGTTTTAGGAGTCAAGACCATACATTAGTATTTAAGTTATTATCGATAATGTTTGCATGCTAGAAAATTGTAAACCAATCTTAAATCTAGACCCAAATTTTGTAGGAGGCATCAAACTTAATATTCTCACACACCAACAATCATATACCCATTTCTCATGGGTGAAAAAATAGAATCATGGAGATTTGTATCTAGGATCCAAATAAATCTTTGATTTGAATCCAACATTTCCAAACCAGACTAAATTACCAATACAAGATCATATAACCAAATAACTTTATAGGGGTATCTAAAAGCCAAAAAAATTAGAAACAAATCCTCTAATATCACAATGTGTCTCGGAAAATCAAGACCATATACATTGAATTCAAAACAAGTTGAAGTGTTATAAATCAATCAACTCGGACATTTCTTCCTTATCCAACTTAGAAGCTTGGTTGTCCAACATCATTATTTTCATCCTCAAGCACAAAGGAATGCTCCTTCCAAAGAGCTCATTGAATAGCCCTTTCACGTGATCACACATAATCAACCCAAATATTGATAACTCATTGTCGTATTAAACAAAATTAGCCCAAACAATAAGGGAAACAACTTTAAATATCATAACGGAGGAGATCCTTTACTAAATTGTAAATGAGGGGTTAGTCCTTTCCAAAAAAAGTAAATTATGTTTAAAAAATGTAAAATAGAGGATAATGCTAAGTGGCATCCTTTTGAGAGGAACAACTTAAAGCATATCTATGCCATCTCACAAGCCAATTGTAGTACCTCACACAAATCCATGGGATGTTGCAGATGCAGGCTTGATTAGAAATAATGCAATAGTTTGGGCACCCAAATGTGAATGGTGGAGAGGATGAGAGCCTTCCCAATGCAAACTCGACATCCACATTCTCCTAGCCCTCGAACGTTTACTGAGTCTCCTTCACCACCGCGTACAAATAGGAAGCTCACATATGTCCGAATCCACATGCTTTTGTGTTTGCCCACCATGCCCTCTAACTCGTCCTACAAAGACATAAAACCATTTTTGTCTTCCCCACTCTGTCAACAACATCAATATGTCGGTTCCCAAAAATATCATTTCTTACCTATAATTAGAAAAAAAACAACCCCTAAATAATTTTCAACCAACATTAATGGAAATAGAAAATTAAAGTGTTTTTTTTTAAAATGCTCTAGTGTAGGTAGGGAACAAAGATCATGTCCTCATTCTCAAACGTGTATCTCCATTTCTCAAAGGATACATTGTCTACTTAGTTTCAATGTTGCTCAGTAATATATCCGCCATCCCAACCCCGCTTCAAAATTCAAACACAAAAAAACATTTCCAATTCCCACGTGAGTCGAGGAAATTAAAGAGATGAAAAATCCCACATGTACAAAAAACACAAACAATCTAACACGTAAGAAGGCTATATATATTTGTTAATTCAATCCAAGTTCCAGTGTGATTAAGCGTTCTATTCTGCGTACATGACCTGTTAATCGGGGAAGAAAGTTCTCTAATCTTTGAGGTTGACAAAAACATATTTTTGTTTGAATGTCAGCCTTGAATGTTAGGAGAGGATTTTTCCTTGACTAATCATGCCATGTAAAGCGAATTTACGATGACTCTGAGGGTTTTGGTTTATTGTTATTGTTTAATTAAATATTTTTCATTTAAAGCAAAAGATTGTTTTGTGTCTTGTCGGGGTGCTGCTGGTTTAATTGATTGAATTGTTTTCAGTAGAACGGATTAGTATTCAAATTTATGTGTTTTGTTATTCAAATTTATGTGTTTTGTTGTGATTTTTGTTTTAGTTTTAGATTCCATACTGGTTGGTTTTGTAAAGGTTATTAAAAAATTTCTTTTATTCATTTAGAAATTTTTTTTTTTATTAGAATTTTTTATTTTTGACTCTTTAGATAAAGTTAATTTATATTGATTCTATCTTAGAGGTTACTTATTTTCATTCACTAGAAAATTAACTCTCTATTAATCAATAATAATATATAAATTCAATAAATCTTGTGTTTTTTTGATGAATAGGATTTTATATTATATTAACAAGTAAAATGATACAAGATTATTCAATAAACCTTATTTTGATGGAATGTTATAATGAAAACTGTGTTTGCTTATTGTTGGTTTCATAACTTGAAAGATCCCGTTTCTATATAATTTGATAAGATCTAATCTCAAAAATTATATAGAAATACTTTGATTTTTAAAAAAATAAAAATTCAAATGGTTGTAAATACAAATCTTATTATCAGATTTTATTTGAGTTTTCCTTTCTTTTCCTTTTTATTTTTATTGAATAAAGTTGTTTACACTATAATAAGCAGTCTAAAAAAGACTGCAAATAAAGAATAAAGAGGAAAACTGTGCCAACAAGATAAACTAGAAATTTACAACATAGAACTTATACATAATGGAGAGGAAGATTAAACAGATATAATTGACAATCTACAATATGAAATTTATACACAATAGCTTTTGTCACAAATATCAAGATTACATACAAGTAATACTGTAAAAACAATCTACTAAATACAAAAACAAATAACAATAGAATTAACAACCCATTGAATATGAAGATAAAATAGACATCTTCAACATAAAATTTAAGAAGACTGCTAAAGAGAAATAATTAACAATCTGTAACATAGAATTTATATGCAATAGATTTCGAACAATGATAAATATCAAAATTACATACAAGCAACACTGTAAAAATGACCTACTGAATACAAAAGTGAATAACAACAGAATAAACAACCCCACTCAGTATAGAAACAAAACCAACAATAATAATATTTATCTCATATAATTTAACAACCTTTATATTTATGATGACTTAAATGTAGCCTTGTCATTTCTGAAGTTAAATAATTTGTAGTTTATCCTCCTTTAACAATACCAATACCACATTTTAGTTGAGTTGACTTGCCTCTTTATTCTTCTTTTAACAATGCCAAGTTGAGTTGGCTTCGTTTGGGAAAAGGAAATGTGAATTCTTAAACCGAAAAACATTTTTTTGGCCCATTCAAAACAAAACAATACCTACCACATGTACAAATAAACAATAATATCACATTTAATTTGTCAATGTAAAGGTAAAGACAATTTGAGGAAATTGCTCTCTATGAGACATGACAACGAACTTTCAATATTTTATACCTTGGAGACTTAACACACTACAATTAACTAATAAGACAACATGAAATCTACCCAAAAAAAAAAAAAAAAAAAGTCATTGGAAACCGCTCAAAACTGGTTCTGTTAAGAGTGTTTCTTAATGTAATTAAATTTTCATCAGCACAACTCATTCTCACTTATCCTAAGTACCAAAACAAATACACAAACACGTATACATCCCAAAGATCAGTTGATCCAATCATGTTGATCTTGTCAAATGAGATGTTTCAGGGCAATTTTTGACCATTTTGTTGCTTATGTAGCCACATTTTCCTCACTATGAGAAACATGTATTTTTCATTTGTATAGCAATATATGTACACGAGTGGCATGCAGTCAACAATTACATCCCATATAACCAGAAAAATGAAAATAGATTCAATCAATCCTTGATACTAAGTCAAAGATAGATTATCTCTGCACCCAAAATGGGATGCTTATCTTTGAATCAAAAAAACAAAAACTACCTTCCAGACACAACTGACAATGTATAGGAATAACTCAGATTTCTGAAGTTAATCCTCCCATCTTGATCTCTCACCTCTTCCACTACTGCCCCTATACTTCTTGAACCGCTCTGCATAGATGCCTCCTCATCAAGATTCAACAAGTCAACTATAATCATCTTTGTCTCAGGGGATCCTCTACCTCAAACCTTCCCTCAAGCATATCTACAACCTTGTTCATGGCCGGCCTCAATCTTGACTTCTCCTGAATGCACCAAATAGCAACCTTAATCAACAATCTCAGCTGCCTTTCATCAACAGTCCCCATATCCAATCTCCTATCAACAATCTCCTCCAACTTCCCCTCCCTTGCCTTCTTCATAACAATGCTAGGAAAATAAGTCCAACTCCTAGAATTTCCATCCCCATATCCCTGGCTCACATTCCTCCTCCCCCAATCAATTCAAACACCACCATTCCAAAACCATAGACATCACTCTTCATAGTAATCCCTTGGTCCAAAAGCCACTCAGGGCCATATACCCCTTAGTCCCCCTTATGGTGGCCATCACCCTGCTCTCATCCCTACCCATCAACCTAGACAACCCAAAATCAGAAACCTTAGCCTCAAACTTCCCATCCAGCAATATGTTCTCTGGCTTCACATCCAAATGCAAAACCCTGGCTCTGCAATCATGGTGCAAATATGACAATGCCTTGGCAACACCCATAATAACTTGATACCTTTGGGTCCATCCCAGCACTTGGGTGGGTTCCCTCCTTTCACTAAAAATCCATGAGGCCAAAGACCCATTGGGAACATATTCATAGACCAAGATTCTATTGGGACCTTCTGCACAGAACCCAATTAGCCTAACCAGATTAATATGGTTCACATTTGCTATGGCAGCCACCTCTGCTTCAAACTCCTTTCTCCCCTGATCTGATCTATTAATCCTCTTCACAGCTATCTCTGTCCCATCTGGAAAGACTCCTTTGAATACAGAAGCAGATGCCCCTGACCCAACAAGACACTGAAACTATTTGTTGCAGATTCAAGCTCTTTGTAGGTGAATTTTTGGGCATCCCTGCAACCTTGTGGAGGAAACTGTATTCATGCCTTATCTGGCTGCCTTCACTGGCTAAGTCCCTGTTTCTGTGAGACTCTTTTCTCTCTTCTCTGTATTTTATGAAGATCCAGAGGAGAATTATTGTTTGTGCAGTCCATGCTGCTGCTGCTACAATGAAAAAGCTCTTACATAGGCCTAGAGTGATTCTGGCAACTATGATGAGGACTATGAGGATTACAGTGGCAGTCAGAGCTGCAATTGCACGTCGGCTCTTCATTTGTCTTGGAGAAATACTGCAATTTTTGGTTTGTTGGGTATGGTAATGAGAGCAAAAAAATTGGGTATCAACAACGACTTTGTCTTCTTTGTTTGGATGTATCTTCTTACCGTTACAACCAAGGTTTCCTCTACAAATATTCTAGATTGTTCACTCCGCCATTGTTGTGGATGTGAGAACCCCAACGTGCATATGCCATACGTGAAGACTAAGAGTTGTTGACCAGCACAAAAGATGCCATTGCCCGGCAAGAGTAGCAGATTTTATTTGGCATTTATAAATAGTAGACAAGCTTATCTAGATTCGCTATTCCATATTAAAAGGGTCAAAATATCTCAAGTCTTCTGGTTTAACGGTTATATCATGAAGACTTTGTCTTGCTAGTGATGTTTTGTGAAAAATTGTTTTGCTATAATAATCTTTCTATTTTATAATGTAAATTCCAATATTAGGCTGTGGATTCATAATAAAAGATATAATTTTACATCTTTACAGATGATACTAGCAGCATCAGCTCTAAGGTGCTTGTGAAAGGCAGCCTTGGCATGTTCGATTTGTATTCATTCATTACATGGTATATAATTATTTTTTAAAAAAAAAAAAAAAAATTGTCTTTTAAATATTGTGTGATTAGATGTATTAGAGTAATGTGATTTATTTTTAAAACCTTTGGTTTTATATTATCTGACCCATTTTAGTTATTAAACTTAAATATGAAATTGAGACGTAAGTGAATACAAATGAGATAGTAATGCATGTTAAATTTTTCCTTGATGTGCTTGTCTTCATGTATTTGGAACAATACTATATGTCAACAAGGCATTGTTGTTGGAGGGTGCACATATCACAACGGTAATACAAATTAACATGAGGTTGAAGATGGTAATCAAAGAAAGTATAGTTATATAATTGTACATAAATAGTGTCATCATCATGGTAATCATTGCTCTACATTCACTTTTCAATCAATTATATGGTATAAAATTCTTTTAGGTTATTTTAATGGCTACATCAAGTTGCGTTTCATTGTTAATTTGTAGTATAAAAACAAACTCATCAATCTTGAAGAGACTCATTTTGAATATAATATCAAAAACATTATATATAATAAACTCATTTTGAATATAATATGTAAAATATGAATATTTGATTGGAATATAACGTTTAAATTACTTGTATGAATAAAATTGAAGTGTTTTTTTAAAAAATTCACATAATTACAATAATAATTGTATGAAGATATTAAAAAACCATACATTTCAATGAAATTATATGATGATAGAAAACCCATTGGTTGCTTTTGAGACAATCAAATGGCTTCAAAACATATCCAATTGTGACTCCGATTCATTTCAAAAGAATTTGTACATGTACCCAAAAAATGCAAAAATTATTGTCACAAATGTCATCAATGTAACTTGTACACCGTCACCCACTTGATTTAATATAATTTGAATTAAATCTAATTATGGAGTAACTACTGTGATATGTGATATACAAATGCTAATAGATAGTAAAGATGCAAGCAAACAAGCATGTACATTGTGAAAACCTAAGCAAGAGACGAAGATACAAATACTTAGCTGATTTCCTAGAATACTGGAGGTGATCGGGTAGGTGAAAACATCAAACATGATCAGACAATGTCATGTGATGCTCACTAGAAATGTTGGAACTCGGGATCGGTGCAAGAAAAAGGCCCTACAGGAGGGCAAGGGCACTTGGGCACTGGCAAATAGATCTGGGTGCTAGTGGTCATGCAAATGCTTAGGAACTGATTTCTTTTGTGTCACAAGAGATTCACTGTTAATTCATATTTTTCACTTTATATTTACTCCGATCACTTTGAAGGTACATGTAACTGTAAAATAAAATATCTACCTACACGTGTCAACAAACCACATCAAATCTAATAAAAAGATGCAGAATGTGGATTCGGACCGACCCCATGGGTCACTCGAAGAGAACTTACTATCGAGCATTGCACTACATCTCAGACCCCATGTAGTTATATGTGAAAGTGTGTGTAATGATTCCCTAGGATGCCCTTGTGCAAGTTGCACTAAGATAATGGGCTAGATCTAGAATACTCTAGATGCAAATGTGTGGAATGGAATAGAATATACTTCCCCTCCTATGTTGTGTATACGTATGATGCATCCCTTGTCCCTTGAATGAGTGTGCTAGATGGATGCCTTGAAGTGCTTTTATGCCTTTAGATGTAAGCTTAGGTGATAGTATGTAATGCTTACTACTTGGTCCCGATTTTTGAGAAGTAACTAAGTATATATATGATTCCCTTGTTTGAATTTTGTAATTGACAACTGGAAGGCCAACCCATAAGTGAAAAAGATGCCAAAAATATAAAAGAGACCCAAAAAGATCAAACAAAAGTAAGAAAGGGTTAAGTAGCGCCAAGTATGGACAAAAGCGCCGAGCACCGGTGTCCTAATCAAGGCCAATGTTTGAGGCCATAAAAGATAAATCGGTTAGGTTCCATCAGAGCTACATAGGATGTGTCAGGACCAAAGATATAGAGAAAAGAAAAGAGGCCAAAGATAGTTGTCAAGCACTAGTTTTCTTGCTTAGGAATCATGTATACATTAGTATGCTTTAGAACCTAGAAATGTAGCCAAGTGTGTGACTTTTTGTCTACATTTTCCCGCACCTTATGTTGTTGAGTGAAAACACGATAACATAAAGTAGATAGAATATTTTTACCTTGTGATCCTATAGAGAAGAGTGTTTCCAATAGCGTGCCAAGTGGACAAGTGAAGCATAAAGTGATTGCAAAGTGAAGCGTGAAGACTAGGAAAGGGAAGTAGACCCTAGGGGTGAAGCGTATGCATTGTAGTGTGTTGTTATAGCTTGTGTGATCTACTTATTATTGAGTATAAAGACATATATACAAGATAAGAGCAAGAAATTAGTCAAAGTTCTATATATGATAGATCAGAGAAATGTGTATATAAGTATGTAAAAGAGTGTAAAAGTGTGTAAAATAAAAGTGTGCACCTGATGTATAAAAGAGTAAAATATAGAAAGTTTTCTTGTTTCTTGGAGTTTCTAATTTTGAATGTTGATGGTGAGGTTTTTGGGTGATCTCACACCAAGAGCAAGTTTTTGGGCGATCTCACGTTGAAGACAAGTTTTTTAGGTGATCTCATGCCAAAGGTGAGTTTTTTTGGCGATCTCACACCAAGAGCGAGTGTTAGGGAGATAGGTATAGTTTTAATCTCCTTCCATGAATCTACCAGATAAGCACCATTGTAGATGGTACATCCCGATTTGTTCCAATTGTCCCAATTTGTTTTATTAGTTTTAATTTTTTTTATTATAAGAGATAAAATGCATTCTCGTGAATGAAGGCCAGTTCTGCATGTAGGACTACTCTATAAACTATTGAAGATTGTTTTTATGATAAATTAACTATTTTTGCCCCAAGACATTAGTGGCTAGGGAGGAAATAAGTGCCCGACGCTACCATTTGATATAGTAGACGCTAGTGTTTCACTTTGTGTTTTGGACCTAAGTCGATTTCAGGTCATTCATGATGTGTGTTCCTTTGATGTTTTTGTATTATGTTGATATGTACTATAGCTCGATTTGTTGTAGGGGTGATTTATTTACCCAATATATGCCCCCTTGTTTGGGGTGCATATGACGATAATAGGATAATGTGACCCAAAGGAGAGGACCAGAGACCGATATGCATATTTGAATTCGATGCCTATATGCTAGGGGGAGGGGACATGCATGGTAGAAACCAAGACACATGCAAACAAAATACGCTAGTAAGAAGTGTTAGTACAATCAAAGTATACACGTAGAATAAAATGTAACAAAAATTATATAAACATAATGGATTGTAAAAATCAAGGTTTTCATACATGGGACATCGTTCACAATGTCACTAGACAATCAGGGCTGAAGTGACCAAAAGCATACAATGATCATACAAAATATAATGCATAGCTCCTAAGCAATAGAAAGCAATGGGAAGTGAGTAGTGACAGAAAGTCGTGGTTGTATATATATTGAAAGGAAAATGATACACATGAGCCACCCATTATCATGTTAGAAAGATAAATAGTATGTCAAGACATGTACATATCAATGGAAAGTAAGTATTGGTAAGAATAAGTAATGAACAATAAAACAATAGAACATGTAATGTGTGAGAGTAGTAAAAGTAGATGCCCCTAAGAGCCTTGGTGGGACTAGAAATGGATTTAGTGTTGAGCATCATGCATCGTGTAAGGATCTATAAGAGATATGCATTCACATCGAAAGACCAAGTGAACGTGCATGTGTATATATAGAAAGATAATAACATTTAGTAAAAATACATTTAGCATGGAAAACGAAGTGTAACATGTAAATAGAATATGCTAGCAAGAATAAATGAAACTAAGATATGTAAATGCTATGTGAGTGGGATGGTGTGATATGAAAGGTGTGAAGATGATATGAGCAACGTTTCCCCCAAGCGGATGTGTATGAGATGAGGTTCATTTATAAAATCCCCATCAATAGTCAAGAATGAACCATAGAACAAGAGTGTGTCATCGAGAAATGAGTGTGTTGTGCGAGAGTAGATGTTAGAAAGATATATCATAAAGCACATAACATGAAGTGTATACGATATAAGGTTCATTTCAAAATTATAAGCTCAACAATAAATTATGAACCATAGCACTAGAGTGCGTCATAAGAGTGATGAAAATATAATGTGTGTATCAAGGAGTATAGGAGTGCTGAGAAATATTTAGACATGAAGCACAAAGCGTGAAGTGTAATTTAGTGGAAACTTACGAGAGAATTGATAGTGATGGTGGGGGAAGAAAATGCAATTCCCCCAAGTGTGTAAGGGATAGAAGGCTATCTAATGATAGTGAAGGGTGAGGGCCCTCCACCCGATATCTAAGGAGATAAAGGCATGTGATGATGCTCTAAGATCGGTGGTGTATGAGAGTAATTATGTACACGTGAAGGAGACCTATGTGGTGAAGGAGGTGGTGAACATCTATGTGAAGGGGCTTCCGAGTAGGGGAATTAGGTCGATGATGTGGGCTAATGGACAGATGAGGACGGTAAGGTCGTGATGTAGGTTGTGTTTGAATAGGAGAGCTAGGTGCAGAGGTTGCTTTAGATTTGAGAGGCATATGAAGCCTAAATGTCATGATTAGTGTACATGTATCGGTAAAAGTGGGTTGAGGCAATGGTGTACATGGTGGAACGCCTTTGATTGTAACAACCTTTATATTATGGATGAACTTGAGACATAAATGATGCATGGAAGGGATGGCTTGGGTGACGCAGAGCCAAGAGAGACCTAAGAGCATGTCACATCATTTGATTGAAGATGTAACAATGAATGGTATAAGCATGGTAAGGGGCCCAACTATAATGGGAAGCTTGACATAACCAAAATAATTAGGAACCAGAAATGTGATAAGAGACATTGGACATTTAATATCTAGGAGTAGTGCTACAGAGCATACATTGGTAGGAGCCAATGGATAGATCATAGTATTGTTGACAATATACAAACCAATAGAAGCATTGATATGTAATGAATCAAAATTAAATGTAGCGTGATAATCATGATCCAAGAATGTAATTACCGGAGGTGGTGCATAGTAGTAACAATAAGGAAATCAAGAGGCCTTGATGAAGGAGGAGGCACAAGGTAATATACATGGTTGGCGTAAGAAGAATTGGAAACTTTCTTTTCATGCTTGGGCAAAGGGTCATTAAATATTTTAAGCTTTTATTATCATTGACCAACTTAGAAGTAGATGGCTTAGGGAGCTCGATTGCATTGTTATCAATGAGATCTTGAATAAGATGTTTAAGTTTAAAGCAGCGATTATTAGAGTGCCCAACGCATTGGTGATAATCACATTGTGAATTTTCATCATAGTTACGACCATAGGGGCGAGAAGGATCGAGATTGAATGGTGGTGAAAGAGTAATAAGATTACTTTTTATAAGTTGCGGCAATAGAAACCAAGGTGCGTAGGGTATTTTGGTAAAAGTATGCTTTGGAGGTTGCAATTAAAGCTTGTCAAGTGTAGAAACAACATTAATAATGAATTTTTCTTCGATGGGCTTAGGAGATGTTTTGAAAGTATATTTAGCTTGAAATCGATTAGAGGATGAGGATGAAGCATTTTCATAGTATTTCAAATTTCCCATAGATAAAAGTTTTCCTTCACACATTTGAGTGTATGGAATAATTGATCAAATGATGGAGAGGTCTCAAAGATAAAACTCTCTTAAAGTGGAGGTAAGATAATTTGAATAAAAATATCTTGTAATTCAGAATCAGTAAGTACATTAGTTATCTTAGCTAGGTTATTATTATAACACAAAACATAGCTAGCTAGAAACTCATTAGTTCCTTGTTTGATTTGAGAAATTTGTTTATAGGATGTCTTGGTGCTGATATTGATGGAAAAGTGAGAAAGGAAAGCATTAGCTAAGTGTGTAAAATAAGTTACCAAGTGAATAGGTAGATCATAGAACCAATGCATGGTGTAATCTTGAAAACTTCTAGGAAATAGCTTAACTAGCAATGTATGGTCATCCACACAGTCAAGACTTGCCACATGAAAAGATCAAATATTCTCCTTAGGGGCACCATGGCCATTGAAGGTGGGAATATCATGTGTAATGAAGTTGGGAGGAAGTGGGTAAGAAAATATGGCAGGTGCAAAAGGGGTGTGAAGGAGTAATGAGGAATCAAGATATGGAGAGGAATGTGAAATAGCTTGTTGTAGTTGACGGATTTGAATTTTTAGATCCTAGTATAAAGAAGCTAGGTCTTGAGTACCTGAAGAGGATACTTTCCATGTGTGAGAAGTAAGATGTGGGGTGAAATGATTGGTAGGAGTAGGAATAGAAATGGGAACAATGTAAGTATGTAGAAGGGTAGAATTATAAGGTTGTGTCACAATAGGAATGGAAGCATTATTAGATGCAATAAGGTTGAACTCAGCTAGGTTAATGGTTTCCTCATGAGCAACAAAAATGTGAAATCTAATTCTCGAGGATGCTCAACAATATGGGCCTAGAGATCATGAAAGTCTTCATTGGTAAAGGGTTCATAGGTTTCAGCCATGGAATAAAAATTGAAAGAATGCCTAGAAGGAAGACTAGGTTCGAGTGAGTGGGTTCACCAAATGATTTAATATAATTTGAATTAAATATAATTGCAGAGTAACTATTGTAATATGTGATATACAAATGCTAATGTATAGTAAAGACACAAGAAAACAAGCATGTATAATATGAAACCATAAGAAAGAGAGGGAGATAGGAGACTTAGCTAATTTCAAAGTAGATTGAAGGTGATTTAGGTAGGTGAAATATTGAAATGGACTTTATACAATTTCATTTATGCTCACTAGAAATTTTGGAACCAAGAAACAACACAAGAAAGTGGCACTCGTAGGAGGGCACGAGTGCTTGGGTGCTGGTGACTAGATCTAGGTGTTGGTGGCCATACAAATGCTTAGGAACTAATTTCTTTTGTGTCACAAGAGGTTCATTGTTGATTCATGTTTGTCACTTGATATTCACTCCTTGATCATCGAAGGTACTGTAACTCCGCCAAAAATATATTTACCTACACATGTCTACAAACCACATCAAATCTAATAAAAAATACACAAACTGTGGATTTAGACTGAACCCGACATTCACCTAAAGAGAGAAATTACTGCTGAGCGTTGCACTACATCTCACACCCCATGTATTTCTATGTGAAAGTGTGTGTAATAATGCCCTAGGATGCCCTTGTGAAATTTGCACTAAGATATTAGGTTAGATCTATAATTCTCTAGATGTAAATGTGTGAGATGAAATAGAATAGAATTCCCCTCTTATGTTGTGTATGCATAAGTGATGCAGCCATTATCCCTTGAATGAGTGTGTTAGATGGATGCCTTGAAGTGATTTTGTGCCTTTAGATGCAAACTTAGGTGATAGTATGAAATGCTTACTACTTGGTCCTAATTTTTGAGAAGTAACTAAGTATATATATGATTTCGTTACTTGAATTTTGTAATTAAAAAATAGAAGGCCGAAACATAAGTGAAAAATATTCCCAAAAGCTAAAAGATACCCAAAAAGAGCAAATAAAGGTAAGAAAGGTTTATGAGCACCCAATATGGACATAAATTCCTAGGCGCTAGTGTCCTAACGTGGTGTTAGTGTCTAAGGCCATAAAAGATAAAATAGTCGAGTTTCGTCAGGGGCTATAGGGTGTGTCCAACCAAAGAGACATTAAGATATAAATAAAAGAGTCCAAATATAGTTGTCAACCACTACTTTTCTTTCTTATAAATCATGTATACATTCGTATGCTTTATGACCTAGAAATGCACCCAAGTGCATGATTTCGTGTCTACACCACCATCGAAAGAGAATATTTGAACATTTCATTCCATCAACCAACATAATATTTCATTTAGTAATGTCCTTATCCCCATCCAACTCAATATGTATTCAATTTCTCCTCACATTACTGAAATAGATAAAAAAATATTCTAGCCAAGAAAGAGATTAGAACATACCATAAATTTATTATTGAAAGGAAATGCACTCGATCACCATCAATCTCTAGGTATTCTTCCCATATAGAAGTCCATCTAACCTTGGAGAAAATAGGAATCACTTTAAAAGTAAAATAAAAATTATCTTATTGTCTAGTTAGTGTTGATTTCTTACTCACCTTGAACAAAATTAATCAAAACATACATTTAATAAGTAAAATCATCATTTTTCTCTTGTATTAGATTTGGATAGGTTAATTTTATTTTTCCCATCGTCCTTAAGATAACACTTATGAATTCAAGAATATAGTAAGGTTGTGTAATTCCTATTTAGCTTACCAATTCTAAATATAAATATTTATAAGCTCTAGGATTATTAAAAAGAAATATAATATTTAAAGGGTTGTATTCCAATGGTGAGGATGACTTATTGTTAAACCGTCAACCAAAGTAAAAGTCCCTATAATACGACATAGAGTAGCTTTGTGTAAACACTCAAATTTGGTAACTTGTCCTTTGCAAATGATTTTTTTGGTTTTTTCTCTTCCTAAGAAAAATGATCACATTCTAATTCCAATCAAGTACATCCCTTTAGCTCAATCTTGAATTTATCATCTCCACACTATGTAATGACATTAATTCAGCAATTAATTATTATATAAATTAGTAAATTATCTTTGTGCATCATTCTAGAAAATATGGTTTCACATCACAAGTTACCTCGGGTAAAAGCATATACTGATTTGGTTGAGAAAGAACTATGACCTTGGTTGACCTATATGGTATTTCATCTTTACATATTTTGAATCTACTTTCAATTTGAATATATTAAGTGTGTCATTTCATATTCATAATTTGGCCTTTTCATGTAATATTTCATCTATGAAAGGCTATATAAGCAAATCAATATCTCCGTATTACTCACCTAACACTTTCATAAGCTCTTATTGCAAATATCAATAGAAAAACACTTAAGTCTCTCCTAAATCTTCCAAATTTAGTTTCAAATCACTTAGATCAGAAACTACAATAGATTTCAATAACTCAACCAATTCAAAGAGTATAACTTCCTCCATTTTCAAGCATGTAAAGGTCTTAGAGTCATGTCTTAGCAATAGTAAAGTGACTTCAAGAATTTTCAAGGGTTTTTCAAGAGATAGAGGGTTTAGTATAGCAGCTAAAGCAAAATACATCACACAACTATTGTGTTGGGTACAATCGCTACTCCAAAGTTAGCTCAATATATTTTTGTTAAGAGACACAAGGTCGCTCATAAGCGGTCAAATTAGATCGAACATGTTTGTGCACCTACGAAAACTATATGAGTTTGAATCTCACTCTAGGGCATGTAGTGTAGCACTTGAATTAGTTCATCAAGGATTGATTTTCAATGGTAGTGATTATATTATTTTGTTAAGACTCTTTTATCAAACACTTTTGTTGCCCTACCTCTAGGTTATTTTGATCGCTCAGGGCCAAAGTCTACTAAGTATGAAAAGACCCGTGGAGCTTTGCATGTGTCCCATCGGGGCTGGTGTAGCTCCAAAGATGGACCATATAAGTAGGTGCTCCACCTAGCGCAAGCTCTCCACGTGTCTATCTAGACATATGTTTGATATAATCCTGGGAACAAAGGACCCTAAATGAGTGCAAACCCTCCACGTGACAAAAAGGAAACTTCACCAATCAAAGACTCAATAACAATACCAAGTAGGGGGCAGATACATGGACTCCTATAAATGGGAAAAATCTTTATTCCAGATCCAAATTAAAAAACTGACAGTGGTAGCACTGCATTTAAAATATTTGGGGTGGGAGCCAGAAGGATAAGTGTAGGGCCTTATCAAAATTGAAGGCAAAAAGGTGGTAGCTGAGAGTGACAGTCGAAGGAGGTCTTTAAAAGTAGGCAAGGAAGAAGACTTAAGAGGAGGGAATTCTGAGCCAGAAGGAGGAAAAAAATTGAAGAGTTCTGTATGCTTTGTAAAATATAGCCTTAGTAGGCCTCTGTCATAGAAGAGAAGTGTAATCTGTGCTTTCATGGGCCTTATGTACCATTTCTCTATATGAATAAAGAGTTCTTATTCTGTGCAATTGGATTTTCACATGTTCTGAACTTTTGTTTCTTTTATAAGAAGTAGTTCTAAATGAGTCAGGAAATTCATCGTGCTTGATGCCCTTAGAATTTCCCTATTTCATTTATTATCTATAAATCAATCATTTCAGTTCCTTAGATTTTGCGTTATCAGAGTAGTAGATCGTGTTGTTTAGCCCTTCACTATTCTAGATAAAGATCTCAAGTTTTCTGTCATTTTCATTTCTCTTAGATCGGTGCATCACCTTTTATTTTATTCATTTACGTTTTTTCCTCTAACCCTAACCTAACCACTAGAGAAGATCCAACTTCTTTAAAATATGGAGGTCACCTTAGGGTGCACGTCTCACCAACCTAAGGTTTCCTACGACTCTGACGGTTCGTCCATAAGTAGTATCGTCAACAATTTTCCTAGCATGCCCAGTGGGACATTAATTCTGGATTGAGTAGCATCAAAAATATATCAAACTAGAGTAAGGTCCATCTCACCCACTTGAAGGAACAAACGAATGCGAACGAGGGAGAGAGCAAGGGAAGAGGGTATGATTGACTATTTGCAGTTATCTCCCCATGACATAGAAGGGGAAGACAGGTTCAGAGGTCTCTGTCCCCCTGAACCAGACTCTTTCAACCCCTCCACCAAGGAGGCCTTTTACACTGATCAACTAGGACCCTCAGACCTATCATTATGGCTCATCTTCAGCCTCCACCTCCAAGACCATTTGTTTCATGGGATTAGGGAAGCCCACTCATCTTGCTCGCGCCCCTAGTGGTATGGAACCCCATTCTAGCCAATGCATTAAAAGCATTACCCAAATTCAAGTGGTGAGGATTTCAAAACCCCCGAGGAGCATCTCCAGGATGTAGTAGAGATATGTGTAGTACATTATATAAGGGAACAAGATGTTGCCTTACGTTTATTGGCCGCCTCTTTTAAGGGAAGGGCCCTGGAATGGTACCAATCTTTAACCCCTAATACTATTGGTACTTGGGACCAATTAGGGGGCCATTGGTGACAAGGTTCAACGAAAAGGGAGACCGGTCATCACTCCTACAACAACTAATTGGTATTAAAAAGGGTCCATAAGAATTGATGATAGATTTTAACACCCGGTTCCATAAAACCTAGCAAAGGATTCCGGCCTTGGCTAGACCACCTGCAGGTATGGCTATTGTCTTTTACCTAAAAGCCCTAAATTCAGATATTTCGGTAATGATTCAATCATTGGGAGGGGATTATTTTCCATAGGCCTATAACATTGTGGTCCAAGCTGAGAATAATCTAATAGATGCCAGAAGCTCCCCCGAAATCTTTTACCGATAAATCTAGAGATAGCCCCCATTCCACAAGTACAAACACCGAGCCCATCCTCAACCCCTACATCTTTATATAATTACCCCCCTGTGGTTATGGTTCCCACTCTTACCACTACGTCCTCATCTTCCTCTCCGAAATGGAGGAGATGAGGAATATCCTGAGAAGTTTTTCTAACGAAATAGTGAACCTTAAAAGGAATCAGGAAGCCTATCCAAGGAAAAATTATCAGAGTTTCCAAGGTAACTGACCCGCTTACCCCTCTACATACTAGAATACTTAGAGGCCACCAACTACTCAACCATCAAATCAAATAGTCCCTATACCAATGCCTCTTCAAACCATTCCCCCAATAGCGGAAGAGAGCTAGTCCCGAAAAAAACCATCTGGCTGAGGAACCCAACGCCTGGTGCTTCCCTTGCAATAATTCTCATATGTCAAGAGATGCACCCAAGGGAACCCGCAGCTAAGGATAGCTGAGCAATGATTAAGAGAAGGTTATGAAGCATGTACACTGGACCTCACCAATTTGAGGGAGCCCAAAGCGCCACTTTCACTACCCAGATGCAAGGGATGTCCCTAGAAAAAGAGTTAAAGATTACACCAGAGCATGCCCTTTCTCTTGGTTAGAAGAGGAGGATTCTGTCTTCATAAATGAGGTATCTATTCGAAGCCCATTTAGTTTAACTACAACACCCACTTCAAGAAAAGGATCATTGAAGTAGATGCACCGGCTCCAACTTCGATCGACAAGGTGTACAAGGAGCCTCCAATTATCGTGAACACACCGTCACCAAAAATAAAGGAAGCTCCAAAACCAATCAGACAGATCAAGAGGTCCATCACCTTGATAAGGAAAGAACGAAGCATCAACCACCTCTCAAACCATCGCTGGCTAGACCCATCAACATATTCCAACAAGCTGAAAAAGGCACCAACCATCGTGTCTTTATGGGATCTTCTAAGCATTCCAAGCAGAAGGAGTTTCTCCAAGAAGCACTAAAATTAGAAGGGGATGCGACCAAGGTGGGTCCTCTAAAGGATGGGTTAAAGATGCTCGAGTACCTACAGAAGCTATATTGCTAAATCAGAAAGGAGAGGTGGGTAAGCCGAGGCCCAACCCCTTCTTTTTAACTCTCATTATAGGTAAGAAGTTATTACATAACTCCATGATAGATTCCGGTGCAAGCACTACTATCATGCCTTAGGAAATAGCAGATGCTTTAGGAGTTCGATACAAACTCGTAAAGAAATGAGTTATGTAGCTGGATGGGAAATCTGTTCCAGCCATAGGGGTTATCAAGGGACTCCCATTACAACTATATTCCTGCCTGAATATAATTGTCTGCCAAGATATTGTGGTGATTAATGTCCTACTGGTATTTGGGCTCTACCTCTCCCAAGATTTCATGGATAAGATTGGCAGGTATATGAAGGGATAATTTTAGTGGTGAATATTTGTAATATGGTGAATATTCCATTTTTGAAAAATTTGAAAGGGTGAATTTTCTAGCGCGGGTCAGTGACTGTTCGCCTAAAAATTACAGTTTAATTTTTTTAGGGGTCGGCTTTTCCTACCCTTGAAACTATCCCCTATATAATCCTATATTATTCACTAGGTAGAACACTACTAGCTCACTCATACCACCTGGGGGCATATGTATTATCAAGTACAGTAAACGTGTGACAAGAGGGCAGAGGCTGTAGATGCGTGAAAAGAGTTTGTCGATGCATGACAGGGAGAGTTTGTTGATGCACGATAGGGAGATTTTGTTGACGTGTGACAGGAGTGTGAAGGAAGTAGATGCGTGACAGAGAGTTTTTGATGCGCGACATGGAGTTTTTTTTCACGCGACCGGATGGTTAAGGTTGTACAGATGCACGACAGAGATTTGCTATTACGCAAATCTCATCGACACGTGTCAACAAGGTTGTTAACGCACGTCAATGAGGTTCATTGACGTGCATCAACCACCTTGATGTGCAACAAAAATCTCTATCCCGCGTCGCATCGTTATGTCCCAAGACTTAAAAATCAGGTGAAAATTTTGTTGTCAGACCCCCAAAAAATTCACCTTCCCGTGAAACCGGTTCCGAGGATATTCGCCAGGTATTTTCCACCTCCGATTTCTAAGAGGTCTCTTAAAATGAACCCTGGGTATATGTCTTTGGATTGGTCCCATTTAATCCTATGAACCAAATATGGGTCTAAAATAAAGCTCTTATCAGAACCACTCTCCAAAGAGCATATAACAGACCAAACACCTTCTAGTTTCGAGGCCTCCCATGCTATGATCACCAGAGAAGAAGAATTGTATGTAGAGGATGGAGAGCCCCAAGAGGGTGATCATCTATCTAATCTTCCCTCGAGAGATCCTTTTGGGAACTTTGATTCAACCGGCTTGGGCACTTACGTCATCTTTGACAAAAACCCCACAATCCCAAAAGTAAAAGGAGAAGGTGATGCATGAGCAGACCAGCTTTCCCAGTGACCCTCCAATATGGACCCTATATTTCGATGGGGCTAGAAGAAAAAATGGCTTAGAGCCAGAGTTTTCCTCGAATCTCCTACCGGTAGGAAGATTCTCTAGTTAGTTCATTTCTAGTTATCCTGCACTAGTAATGAGGTAGAGTATGAGGCCTTGGTGCATGGTTTATGCACCACCCAAAAGGAGGGTATTAGGTAGCTAAGGGTATTCAGTGATTGGAATTGGTGGTCACACAAGTAAGGAATACCACCGCCACTAAGAACCCAAGGATGAGATCCTACCGACATCGGGTATGGGATTTGATAGATGATTTTGAATCTTTCAACATTAAGGTAGTGCCCCATGATCAGAATATAGAGGCGGATAGGATGGCTACCATTGGGTCTTAATTTGACCTAACCGGGATCTGCTCAAAAATAAAGATACCATAAAGGTGATCATTTTCCCCTCTATCCCTGACAACGTACACCATTGGTAGGTGTTCGATAATGACCAGCAGATCATACATTTCCTCCAAAGTCTGATCAATTCGCAAATCAAATCCAACATAAGATTGAAGAAGCATATGGGGACCAGATAATACAACTAAAGACGAACAAGCTCCCAAGAGGATTAATTACTCTTGAGAATATTTTTGACTCAGATGATTCTAGTACAGATAGGAGAAGGTTCGAGGCTATAAAAGAAGACTATGTAGAGCTGGAAATAGCTAGGGACAAATGACTCAAAGTTGGAAAGTTGGTGACCCAAAAGGACAGAAATCGACTTATGGCCTTGTGCCACAAGTATGATAAAGTAATGGCATGGATGTATGATGATCTCCATGGTTATGATAAGGACATTATCCAACACACCATTGACCTGGAGGCAGGAACTAAGCCCATGTGTCAAAAGCAAAGGCCCGTGAACCCTAAGGTAGAAGCCCTCATGGATGAGGAGTTAAGAAAATTACTGGAAGCTCGTATCATTTTTCCAATCAAACACACCACATGGGTCTCTAACTTGGTTCCAGTAAGGAAGAAGAATGGTGAAATACGACTATGTGTAGACTTTAGATATCTAACTAGGGCCTCCTTAAAAGACCATTACCCCCTTCCCTCTATGGAACAAATTTTACAGACACTATCGGGATCTGAAATGTTTTCTCTTTTGGATGGTTTCTTGGGTTATAACCAAATATGGCTCATAGAAAAGGATCAGCATAAAACTACCTTCACGACCAAATGGGGAACCTTCACCTACGCCAAAATGCCTTTTGGGCTCACAAACGCAGGGGCTACTTTCTAAAGAGCCATGGACATTGCGTTTGGGGCATTGATAAACAAGGTAATCGTCATATACCTTGATGACCTTACTGTGTTTATTAAACTAACAAAAGAGCATTTTGATGCTTTAGAATTTGTGTTTACAAAATGTCAGGAGTTTGGAATCTCTTTGAATCCGAAGAAATGTATCTTCAGAATTCCCCAAGGAAAGATTTTGGGACATGTGGTGTCAAAGGAGGGAGTTTCCATTGATCCCGAGAGAGTCGAGCATTTTGGAGCTTTCCCCTACCGGTCAACAAGAAGTTTCTCAATCCTTTTTAGATAAGGTCAACTTCATCGGTAGGTTTATATCAAATTTCGTAGGAACTATCCACCCAATCACCCTCATGCTCAAAAAGGACCTAGTTTTCAAATGGACTGAAGAGGGTCATCAGTATTTTGAATCAATAAAGGAGGCTATTGCATCGGCCCCTGTACTCCACAACCTTGACTTCTCAAAAAGTTTCATTATGTATGTTTATGGTGGGAAAAGTAGCATAGCGTCTGTGCTAACTCAGAAAGGAGAATGACAAGGGGAGGAACACCCAATCACTTTCTTTTCAAAAACCCTCCACGACTATGAGACAAAATACAATGTTGTGGAAAGGTAATCGTACGTACCCAAAATTGTAAGGTACCTGATCTTGAATGAGCAGTGTAATAAGTACCCCAATGATGATACAGGTCTCCTCGCAAGGTGTTCGGGATCCGGAAAAGCTCTCCAAGTATGCGTTAACATCCCACATGCCCCGCTTAGCCCCCGCGTGCTTTGTTTTCCCCTTTTCCCCTCTTTTCTTGCCCCTTTTCTCTTTAGTAACGAAACCGCCGCCCGATTAGGGGTGGTCTCAACCGCCCCACGAATAGGGCGGCGGTCCTGTAACCGCCACCCTGCTCAGAGCGGTGGTCCTTTACGCATTTTCCAGAAGGCTATTTTTACACGACTCACGTAAATTCAACGATTTACCTGCTTTCTTTTACTGCCATGAGCTTGCATTTATGGTTCTGGTTCCCTGGAATAGTGTTTTGCCATTGTTTATAGTTTAAGAGTTCTATTTGGATTTTACCTTGGGTAAATGCAAATGCTATAAATAGATGGCTTGTGCTCAAGCAAATGGCCCCTCATTCACTTCTCATCTTCTCATTTCAGTAGTTCAGTACTTTTATTAGGATTCATAGTTTAGTTTCTTTCATTGCATGCCTATTTAGCATTGTTTTGCAGTTAGTAAGCCACATATCCATCTTGTGCAAGTGCTGTCATTGCTTCAGGCCCCAAGTTTGCCTCTGGATTTCTTGTTGCAATAGGTTTAGTTTTCCTTTTGCTTAGAATGTTTAGTTTCTTTCAATACATGCTTAGTTAGCATTGTCCAGCTGTTGGTAAGCCACATATCCAGCTTGTGCAAACAATGTTGCTGTTTTATCTAATCCATTAGAGTAGAATAGCTTAGGAAGCCATTAAAGTTGCAGGTTTTGCTCCTCAAACAGGATAGTTTCAAGTTCTGGACGCACTATGTTGCATGATTCACAATAGATCCCGCTAGGAATTGCATAAGCCAAGCTCTGTACTCTTGCGCTATCCCTCTCCTATTCGCATTCTATTCTATCTCGCATCTCACGAAGGTTGTCCCTTATTCCAACCCCTATTCTGTTGATGTAAGCATTACACACTTTTCGGATCTACGTGAGCACAAAGAACGAAGAGATCACACCGAGGGGAAAGATCACACGCACCATCGGATTCGCCACTGTTATGTGGAATCCAAGTTCTAGCTTTCAAAGTTCTAGTTAGAATCGTATCAAATAGAGTAGTTAATCACTTTATTTCAGTAAATTCTATTCTTGATATTGCCGGGGAAGCTGTGGGGATTGATAGTTTCTGAGAAACTATGATTCACTCCTCACTTCTGAGGTAGGATCGAGAATCTTGCGAATAGATTAGTTACTTCATTATTTAGAATAGATATACAAATTGCACAGACAAATAGCTACACTCGGTTATTTTTGTTTGTTTTAAATTATTAGTTTAGTTGTCAATTCTAAATATTTTAAATAGATGCTTTCTTAAATTCATATAAATCATCAGAAAATACAAAAAGAAGTCATATATGCTATAAATACATTTCGTATGCTTAGAGTTCACTTTATTGCAGTTTGTTTATATTATTGCGTTTGTATGACAATTACGGGACCTAGGAGCCCAGAGAATACGTTTTCGAGCCAATCGTGCCTCAACCTAATCTCACAACAACAATAACTGATATTGACTAGAATCTTAGAATCCAAGTCTTCCAAACAACAAAGACTTCCAACATGGTCGATCTCAATTAAGAGGATTAAACACAAAAGACGACTGTGCACATACATTTTGGTCAAGTCACCAAACTACGAGTTACCCTAGAAAAACATTCACATGACCGTAGAAGGGTTTGAAAGAGAACAAACATTCGGGTGTGATCCTTTAGTTCCACAGCCAGACGCAGGAGACACCCTCATAGATATAGATACCAGCCTAAGAATCCAGGTTGCGAGAACGCCTGTAAGGTATTCTGAGAAAATCACACAACTATTGGTTCTAAACATAGAAGCTGAGAAAGCGTATGATTATTGGATACTAGGGATCAGGACTTGATTCTACGTATGACCATAGCTGGCCCACAACAAACACGAACCTACGGTTGTGACCCACAAATCCCACAGCCCAACGAATCTATAAGAGAATTAGATATAGACACTGGCCTACGCACACTAGTATTTCAGTCTACTCCACTTCCACCTATTATCATTGAACAATTATCCCTACTGGATACAACAGCTAACAAAGCTAGAGAATTCTGGACTAGGCCAGAGAACCGTCCATAGAGTTGACTATATTTACCATCCACCATATGACCCTATCCGGAGAAAGACACGAAACTATACCGGGTCATTTTCCACGTATTCCACAACCCATAGATCGAATCACGCCAGAGCTCGATATTGATTGGAGCCTTTGAGCAGTCATCCTTGCTGACCGATCTATCACACCAGTCCAAGTTAGAAGGGCCTTCTTTGCCTTAGATTCGTAGATTCCATTAGTGCGTGTCGAAGATATTAGATTGCCTAACTAGTTTGTCTGCATCCCACACATATTCCATCCCCACCGGCTGTCTCGGCACGACCTTGGGAGGTCAGGTACGTGGAAGAGTTACTTGTAGATTCCCATGCTCGCTTGTCGCTTTTCCGGCGTACAAAATTGGTGAACCCAACGTGAAACAAACAACTGTTTCACCTTTTGTACCTCATTAGCCTTCACATCAGCTTCACCAACAAAATTGGTGAACCTGACGTGAAACAAACAACTGTTTCACCTTCTGCGTTTTCACAAATCACCTTCACTCCTTCCCATTATTCTACGGGTATTCATATACCCCCTGAATATGTCGGGATTCGATGCATATGGCAGACCCCTCTTGGGTCTTGAGGCATACTATGCCCAACAGAATAGACAATCATCACCCTCACTCTCAATGTGGGGCGACAACTATTCAACTAGTCAGTTGTCAACACAAACCCCAAGGACTAGATATAATTCATCTTTCCAAACTGAGGGGTTGGAACAACTCGCTCAAACACAACAAACAGAGCCTTCAGGCTCAAATAATATGACGTTCACTGGAGAATCTGTTTCATCTCCTCAGGTACTACTTAGACCACACATTAGTAGACAATCGGACCCATACTTAGTTCTAGATGACGAGTACTCAGCGCATTATTCCAGAACGAACAACGCTCTCGGAATATGTATCCACCTGTAGGAAGTTTACAACCAAAACCCGAGGTCTCTTTTCAAGAAAATGCCTCTCTGCCATTACATATAGAAAATACCCTCGGAGGAACTTGGCAAGACAGCGATCAGTTCATAGCAGGATATCACATGCCTATACAAAATCATGGTATACAACGAATGCCATCAAGGCAGAATATCGTGACTTCACCAAATGAAGTCATCTCAACTCTAATAGAAAAGGTTAGAGGGTTAGAGCTTGCTCAAGCAAGTCGAAACTCGCAATTCATGCAAACAGGGAGTTCCAATCCTCCACACCATTCTAGCCAAGTAGATCTCCTCACAGGAGTAGGCACGTTAGGCATGACCCCTCAGTATTCACAACAAATGCCAACTAGACCCACCATCTCTAGCACCATTCCTCCCGGTCTAGCGCAGAACAATCCATTCCTGGATAGTACCCCTTCGTACTTAAACATGTACTCCAAATCGCCACAAGGGGATATGTTCTCCTCTCCCGGCATCTTTTCTCAAACACAGGGACTTCCCTATGTCCCTGTCAGTGCATACCAACAACCCATCCCACCACCACTCCCTCAACAACCACCATCAATGGTCGAAAACTATGCGATAGGGACTTATTCAGAATATCTGAAGGAACCCTTAGACTTCACTATACGAAGTGTCATGCTTCCAAGACCCCTTCCCGATTTACCCAAGTACAAAGGCGAGGGAGATCCAAATGCGCATATCAAAGCTTATGCTACAGCCATACGTGAACTACTCCCATGGGATGGGGTTGTTGCTAAAATATTCCCAAAACTTTGGAAGGCATCGCTCTCGATTGGTATTATAGAATACCTGAGGCTTCCATACATTCATTTAAACAACTTGTGTCTGAGTTCATCAAGGCCTTCGACATGAACAAACTGTTAAGGACAGGAATCAGGGAGTTCTTACACATCAAGCAAGAACATAACGAATCTGTCGCCCATTTCATCCAAAGGTGGCGCACAGTTCTTTATTCTTCAGCAAGTGCTCCAAACATGGATCAGATGGAACTATGTGATTTATTCCTTCATTCTCTCAGCAGAGAGGTGAAAGAAGAAGTCCAGAAGTTCCCATTAAGAACTTACGATGAAGTACTTGAGAGCGCTCTTCAAATAGATCAAGCAATGATAAGATAGTGGACGTAAGACATATGGAGAAAACGGGAGGTTAATCATCTCAGCCGAACACTACAAATTATCCCACTACCGAATGTCAACCAAGGACCCAAAATCCTTAACAAAAATTGGGGTGTAACAACGGATGGAGTAACCAACCAGCCCAAGAAGGTAAATATTGTCAATACTCCATCACAAACAAACAACCAGCGAAACAACAACTTTACCCCGACAATCAATACAGTGGATTTTACCCATCCACAACAACAACAACAACAACAACGGCGTAATCCCATACAAGGGGCAAGCCAAAACTCATTTGGTTATCAAAACCAAAGCCAGAAACAACAAATGCAGAATTTTAATCCTAATAGGCAACAATTTGATCAGAATTTTAGGCCACAATATATACCAAACCAACAAAACAGGAATTACAATCCCAATTCTTATTGTGGCTTCCACAAAATTTGGGGTCATGATACTAGAACGTGTCGTGACTACAATAAATTCATGCAACGTTTACCGGAAGAACAAAGACAGTTCTTCATAGATTTGTTTTTGGCAGATCCTGTATCATCACCACCAAATACGCTCGCAGGGGCAGTTTCCCCTCAGAATGCTCCTCTCAAGATCTTTAATGATCCACTCCCAAATCATGATAGCAATAGGTTGAATCCAACTGGAACAAACAAGAGTGCAATGACAGGAAACAATGATCATGAGGCCTCGACTTCGCTAAATCCATTAGTTGCGCCGCAACTAGGAAGTCAACCACGACCTAAGGTAGTCGGATTAGTAGAGTTAGACTCGGAATTACCCATTGAAGCTGTAACAAGAACACGAGAGTATTTCTCTCAAACAAGTCCAAATCACCTGCGAAAATAGATAACATCCAACAAAACATAACAAAACCTGTGGGTGCTTATGATTTAATTAATGATCTAACAAAAACCTTCTCGCATATTTCATTTCTCGACTTGCTAAAGAACTCTCCTGCCCACAGGGCTGCTCTTTTAGAAGCATTAGGTTTAGGTCATTTAATTAACATCACTCCACCACCTGAAACACAGGTAAATCATATAGACTTTGATGTTCACCCTCCGGGATAGGCAAATAGGGATGTCGAATTCATATTCGAAATAAGTAAAATGCCTACAGATGCTGAGATCGCACGCCGAGGTGATCCAACTTACACTTGCAAGTATGGGTTTATAATAACTATGTAAAATGGGCAATGGTTGACGATGGGGCCGCGGTTAACATAGTCCCCTTCTCTTTCCTCCAAAAATTAGGGTATGGGGAAACAAACTGTTCCACCACTCGAAATACATTAAGAGGCTATGATAGCCTTAAAGCCACTTCGATAGGAACCATAATACTACCGGTCACCTTAGGACCCAAAACAATCCTAACTGAGTTTTATATTATAGATCGGGAAACTAATTATAATATGATCCTCGGCCGACCATGGATACACCGCATGAAGGCAATCCCTTCTACGTTATTTCAAGAAGTAAGATTCTTACATCTAGGAAAGGTATTTGTAGCCAAAGGTGATCCAAAACCTTTCGATTTACACCTAGCTGATTTAAAGAAAAGACCAGGTGTACACTCAAAATTTGAACTTCCAACAAACCAACTTAACAAACCCACTGACCCAAAACCAGAGGAGAAGTTGGTACCTACAACAGATCTTGAAACCATCAGCATAGCCAAAACAACCCCAACCCCTAACGATAAAGCTAAAGAAACCGTATCATTAGGGACTACTGCAAAAATCGTTGAATTAATAGAACAAGATTTACCAATGTTCTTACCATTTGATTCAGTAGGCATAGGATATTCCCTAGGGATTGGTTCTCTTCCAGCAGAGGATCTCTGCATGGTGGAAGTAGAGTGTGCAAACACAACAAATACCCCAACATCTATATTCCCAGCTAAGTATTGGACTCTCCATTTTGATGGGGCTAGGTGCCATTATGGAGCGGGGGCAGGTATAATTCTTACCTCACCCGAGGAAAAAGTCCTGCCATTTTCCTTTAAACTAAATTTTGAATGCACAAATAACGGTGCAGAATACGAAGCCCTCCTCCTTGGCCTCACCTTAGCCAAGAGAATTGGTATTAACAACATCAGAGTCTTAGGAGATTCACAATTAGTGGAAAACCAAGTCTCTGAGGTATATGAAACTAAAGCCGAACACTTAGCCTTTACAAAAACGCTGTATTAGATTTAAGCAAGGCATTTAACTTCATATCTATTGAAGCAATCCCGCGAGAGAAAAATCTTCTCGCCGACTCGATAGCAACTTCAGCATCACGTTTTACTCCAAGCAATGAGCTAGAAGATACTCATTTCACAGTGTCCATTCGTGACGAACCATTGATAAAAATAATCATGAATCCCCTCTCAAGCGGAAGTGAATCTACCACCCCAGACCATATTGATAATGATATGGCCACTTTGCAATACTTAAACACCTATGCGGCATTGCATCTTTCCTATCCTATGCTAGATTTGTCCTTAAATCCACATTCATCTTCCTATTTCAGAAATCCCATGAGGGATCATCCCTCACAAATGGAACCTAACATATACGCAGTAGAAAATGGGGATGATCTAGATTTACCTCAGCACCACCTGAGTTCGAAGAGGGTAACGCCTCTTTGATCGAAGAAACGATCGATGTCAACATCGGAACGGAAGACGAGCCGAGAATTTTAAAACTAGGATCTTCGTTAACACCAGAAGAAGTGGAAATACATACGCGGATCCTCAAAGAACATCAGAAGGCATTTGCATTTAATTATAAAGAAATGACAGGAGTTGCACCCCACATTGTGGTGCACAACCTCATCACTAAATCAGATGCAAACCCAGATTAAGAAAAATCAAGACCTATGAAACCCAAAGTAGGTCTCATGGTAAAGGAGGAGGTAATAAAACTCCTTCAGGTAGGATTCATCAAACTAGTCGATTACTCTCGTGGGTATCCAACATCATTCCTGTCCTCAAGAAGAATGGAAAGATACACATTTGCATAGATTTCCGAGACATCAACAAAGCGTGTCCCAAGGACGACTTCCCGTTACCATCCATTGATGTCATTGTTGATGCAACAGCTGGATTTAAACTTTTGTCTCTTATGGATGGATTCTCGGATACAATCAAATCGAATATCCGAGCAAGATCAAGCTAAAACTACGTTTATAACTCCTTGGGGAACCTATTCTTTATCTTTGTTATGCCTTTCGGTCTCAAAAATGCTGGTGCTACGTACCAGTGGGCTATGACGTATATATTTCACGATCTAATTCATAAAATCATGGAATCCTATGTAGATGACTTGTTGGCTAAGGCCAAGAAGCGCTGTGACCATCCTGAAGTACTCCGCGTCATTCTTTCGTGTCTAATAGAATACGGAGTCACGCTAAATCCAGAGAAATGCGTCTTTGGTGTAACAGGAGGGAAGCTCCTAGGTTATATTATATCATCACGAGGAATAGATGTTGACCCAACCAATTCGGGCTGTCCTCGAAATGGTTCCACCTTCGGATGAATCTGGAATCAGGTCATTTCTCGGAAAGCTAGGTGCAATCCGAAGATTCATCCCGGACTTGAGCTTTGCTATTCATCCAATCAACAATTTACTCAAGAAAGATTATAGCATTGATTGGACCGAAGACTGCAATGAAGCTTTTAACACAGTTAAGCGTTTCTTGTTGTCACCACCTACACTAATGCCACCTAAGATAGACCGCCGTTGATTTTATACTCATGAGCTACCAATATCTCATTAACTTGCATGTTGGCCCAAGAAGACGATGACAAAAGAGAACGTGCACGATTTATTTCATTAGCCGAACACTGCTCGACTATGAAACACGCTATACACAAGCAGAACGAGAATGTCTCGCCATAGTCTTTGCAACCAAACGCCTAAGACATTATATGTTAAACCAAGAAACAAGGGTCATGGTAAAAATGGACCATTTACGAACTTTCCTCACACAAGGGTCCTTGTCTAAAAAGGTGGACGTTTCATAACCTTAATGGGAGAATTCAAATTAACATTTGTAAATCAAAAGTCGGTCAAGGGACAAATCATTGCGGATTGGTTAGCGAGATAACCCATTAGATAGAGGCGATCTGTCGACAAAATTTTCCTCCATAATTTCTATTTCATTAATGTATGTATTAGGAATAGGATGTTGTTAAGTATAATTAGTAGTAGCATCCGATAGAAGATAACGACACTGCCAGTACGACGCCGCCAATAATGTGGAGTACGGTAACAGTCAAAGTACAATAGGAATGTTGTAAAAAGTAAATATTTGTCGTAAGTGGTCCGGTAATGTTAAAATGTCAAAGTTTGGGTAATTAGAGAAGTAGGGTCTACATGATTAGGAATTATAAATATTATATTAGTAATAAGGACAAGGAGTGAGGTCATAAATATTTTGTGTATTTTATTTGTAAAAATTCTAAAAATGTGGAACCCATGTAAAATGATAAGGTTTATCTTATCTTAAAAGATAAGCTTACATGTACAGATAAGAGTTAAGGTATGGAATATGATTCATCGTAGTGGATTTCTTATCCTATCTTAGAGATAAGATGGATAAGCACGGAAGTTCTATAAATAGAGAGGCCACCCCCTCATTTAGCATAGAAAGAAGTAGTGAGAAATATTGTAGGAAGCGTGCGAAGGGAGCCATCGAGTTAAAGGTGTGTTGAAGAAGCCATTAAGAGGTGTAATTGTAAAGTTTCTCCCATAGTCTTGGTGAAAGGCAAGTGAAGTCAATAACACTTGAAGTACCTCATGGGTGAGATTGTAACAATTTCATGTTAATATTATAATTTACTTTGATATTTCAGATTTTCATCATTTCGTCTTATCATAGTCGATGGTATTCTTGTGTTATGTTGTTGTTTTGTTTCTAGATTACATCCACCAAACTAAAGGCTGTGCATTAGTAAATAATCATAGCATGAGGAGTTCCCGGTGAAGAATTATCATAGTGCCGGATTGGTGATGACATTTTGGTTCCGTTCTAAGGGACCATTCCTCGTTGGTGGATTTTTGGAGAGATATTTCCACTTAGTCAAAAATCAATTGGAGGGTAACCTTATTTTTATCATGCATAGTAGTTACCATGGTAAATTCATTTTACCGTGAATAGTAGTTACCATGATAAAGTCATTTTTCTTGTGAATAGTATTTATCACAAGTAAAGTCACTTTTTACCATGAATAGTAATTACCTGCAGTAACTTCACTTTTACCGTGAATAGTGTTTACCACAATAAAGTCGGTTTTTACCGCAGATAAGTCAAGTTTTACCATAGTTTACCGTGTTCATTTCTATTTTTGTAGAAAGGTGTAAAGTCACTTTCTAGTATAGTGATTCCAATTATTGGTGCACATAAGTCTTGTTGATTGTACTTGTGGGTTGGTATTTCACGGTGGTTACTTTTAAAAATGGGAAAGATTCCTATTTTTTCAGCTCAATCTAATGAATATGCTTCTTCTTTCATTCAAGAGTTTAAATGATCTTGTATTTGTAATGGCCTCATAAGAAGGGAACAATGGACTGAATTTTTTCCTACCTTTTTGGATGGTTCCAGCACTTAGGTGGTTTGAAACACTAGGTGATAATGTGAAAAATTCATGGGATTTATTAACTGAAATTTTTCTTGAAGAATTTGGTAAACAACAGAAATATGCAGATCTCATGATCGAGATCACAAAGCTATCCCAAGGAGAGAAGGAGAAGATAAGGGATTATTATGCTCGTGTTCTAGAGCTAAGGAGGAAGCTCGATGCCCAGATTCGGAAGGAAGGATTAGCGGATGGGTTGATGAATGGCGTGGATAATCTCCTCTGTAAGCACTTCATTCTTGGGATGAAGCTAGAGATCAGACAACGAGTGAAGTATGACCGCCCAACTACCATTGAACAAGCAAAGGAGATTGCAAGAAGGCAAGAAGAAATCATGGAAGAGGAGCCCAAAGAAAATTGTTGCTAAAGTAGAGCCTACACCAAAGCACCTTTGGTCCGAGAATCCAAAACCACTCCCGGTGAGCACAAATATTTCTCCTAGTACATCTATTGAGTATGAATATTTGCTCAAAAGATGGGTCGATTAACTATTAATCTTCTTCAAGGAAAGGAATTTAGTTCTCGGGGAGGAGATAGAGGTCCAAAAAGAAATATTCACGAAGTTGTATGTTATGGTTGTTATAAAAGGGTCATTATAAGTATAATTGTCCAGATAGAGCTTCTACATCCGGTAAATGAGATAATGATAAAGGAAAAGCACTGTGAATTCTTTTGATGTAGTAGAGAAGAGCAGAAATAATGAAGTAGATGTGTTTGTAACAAAAAGAAAGAAAGAAAAAGATAATCAAGATGGAAATGATCCTAAGAAGATGAAAGGAGAAACTAGTAAGAAACATAGGAGAAGAAAGTTGGGTGTGCAGGATTTTTCGATTTCACGGGGCAAGGACCATACTCCATCTTGGAGGATTTGTCCAAAAGGCCTACAAATATTACATATGGTCAACTCTTGGCTATGTCTTCGGAGAAAAAGACGGGAGTTGCAAAGTGGACTCAATGCTCGACGAAGAAAGGAGGTTGAGGTCCCTGTTTTGGAGGCGAGAGGCAAATCCCTATGCTCCACAAGCCGAGGTATTATGTAATGGTATTTTAATTCATGATGTCTTAGTTGATGGAGGTGCTGCAGTTAATGTAATGACCGAGTCTGTAATGAATATGTTGGGTTTAAAAATTGATCGCCCTTCAACACTTATGTTAAGGTCATTAAATAAAGGAAAAACTAAACCAGAAGGTGTAGTTTCAAATGTGGCAATATCTATTATGGGTGTTGTATGTGTGGTAGACTTTCGGGTGATGAAAATGGTACTGCATTGCGTACCCAATGTTGCTGGGAAGACCATGGCTAAGGAGAGTTCATGCAAGAAACTACTGGAATGAAGGTTTCATGACACTTGGACGTGGTAGAGAGAGGGTGAAGATAAACGTGATCCCTTGACATCATAAGGTAGAACCTGTGGATTCAAGTGATGAAACTGATGATTGGACATCCTCTTGATTACTCTAGTACCGAGTGAAGTGGACATCGAAGATGAAGAAAGTGAAGTTGATGTTTGAGTCATGGATATCCTTCCAATCCACACCAACTCATGACCCCATAAAATTATCTCGAAGAAGAAGTTGATGATAGTCTCCAACAAATAAAGATTTGGTGATCTTTGTGATGGAGAGTGAGAAGGAATCCTACCTCCAGCTCTTTCGAAGGTACATACACCTATTCACTTTTGATTACAAGGAACTCCGTCAAGTAAGTTGGGTAGAACATTCTATTGAGCTGGTAGATGGTGCTAAGCCCATAAAGCAAATGCCATATAGAATGAATCCTAATTTTCCAAGACTGTAAAAGAAGAAATAGATAAGTTGCTTGATGCAGGATTCATATTTGCTGTGGAGAATTCAGAATGGGTTTCTCCCATTGTGATCTCAATAAAAAAGAATGGGAAGCTACGCATTTGTGTTGATTACAGGAAGCTCAATAAGGCAACAAAGAAGGATCATTACCCTCTTCCATTTTGAGATCGGATCTTGGGCCGAAGTAGCTGGCCAGAGTGCTATAGTTTCTTTGATGGATATAGCGGCTACAACCAAGTTCGTATAAAGAGAGAAAGATCACCAAGACCACGTTCACCACTCCTTGGGAACGTTTTCTTATAGAGTTATGCCTTTTGGGTTGTGTAATGCTCTCGGTAACATTCAGCGTTTGATGAATAGGGTGTTTGAACCCTACATTGGGACCTTCATCAGAGTATTTCTAGATGATTTTTGCATCTATGGGAGCAAGTTGGACCACCTGCACCAGATGGAGATAGCATTTCAAAGGTTAGATGAAGCACAAGCCTCACTAAACCCTACAAAGTGTGTCTTTGGATGTTCTAAAGGTGTTTTGTTAGGGCATGTTGTATCCAGAGATGGTATTGGTAGTGCGATCCGATAAAGTTTCAAAAATCAAAGATTTACCATTTCCTATGAATAGAAGTAAGTTGAGATCATTTTTAGGCCATGTGGGTTACTATAGAAGGTTCATCAAGAATTTCTCAAAGATTGCACAGCCACTAACCCAGTTCTTGAAGAAGGATGTTACTTATGAACCGGGAAATAAGGCGCATGAAGCTTTTGAACAACTGAAGGAAGCCCTAGTGTCTTCACCTGTTTTAAAGAATCTAGATTGGAGCAAGCCATTCATTGTATACACTAATGCCTCAGATGCAGCACTAGGAAGTACTTTGAGCCAAAAGGATGAAAATGGGAATGAACATCCAATTTACTTTGGGAGTAGACAAATGAGCGTCTTTGAGGTAAATTATATCAGAATCGAAAAAGAGGCTCTAGCTATCATTTTTGTTGTAAAGAATTTTAGAAATTACTTGCTAGGGAAAAAATTTCTAGTTGTAACAGATCATCAGGCTCTAAAATATATTTTAAATAAGCCTAACCCATCAGGGAGGATAGCAAGATGGATAATTTTGCTACAAGAGTTTGAATTTGATATTATAGATAGGCCAAGAAAGAAGCATGTCAATGCAGATGCACTCTCTCGAGCCTATGATGGTTTAGGATCATCTTGTGATGATGATGATTTCCCGATGCAACATTGTTCTCCCTTGACACAATCCCTAGTGAATACATAGATATTTGGAATTATCTGAATGAATTCAAGTTTCCTGATGGTGCCAATGCAAAGACTAAGAGAAAGATTACTCAAGCCAGTCGTCCATATTCTATTCTGCATGGAGTATTATTTCGAATAGGACCTGATGGACAGTATAAGAGGGCAGTTGGACGTGATCAAGGGAAGGAACTGCTAGAAGAATTCCACAATGGTACATGTGGAGGGCACTTCTCTGGACAACTTACAACAAGAAGGATCTTGGATGCAGGTTATCACTGGCCCACTCTTTTTAAATATTGTTATAATTATTGTAAGACATGTGATATTTGTCAAACACATGGTAATCATAAGACTTCATCATCTCCATTATGCCCTATTCTTCCACTTGGTCCCTTTGAAAAGTGGGGAATAGACATCAGAGGTCCACTTCCAACTACTTCACGCCAAAATAAGTATATTGTTGTGGCCACAGCATTATTTGACCAAGTGGGTGAAGCTAGGCCATTGAAAACAACTTCCATGGATGAAGTGGCAAGGTTCATATATGAACGCATTGTCACCAGATTTGGTTGTCCATTAGAAATTGTAATATGATCAAGGAAGCCACTTCATTAATGAGGTGGTAGAAGCCCTAGTCAATAAGTTTTCTATTAAGCATAGGAAGGCAACAACATACAAACCAAGCACAAATGGACAGTGGAACGAACAAATTTTGTGTTGTGTCAAATTCTAGCAAAGATGCAACCTTGCAGTACATAAATGGGATAAGAGGATTCATGCAAGCATTGTGGGCATATAGGAAACATCAAAGTCAGCAACATGATACTCTCCATTTGGTTGTCCTATGGCATTGATCCGAGTTCTTCCTATTGAGTTTGATATTCCCTTTGTGAGAGTTATGAAAAATGAAAGGATGGATGAAAGTGATTCAAGAAAAGAAAGGTTGGTACATCTTCATTGCTAGAGGAAATGAGGGAAATAGCAAAGGATACAAGCCATAAGAAGAAAATGAAGCGAGAAGGAATACTTTGATCAAAATATCCGTTGGTCTCCATTTCATGTGAATGACTTAGTTCTAGTATATGATTCCGTATACAAAAAAGAAGACAGAAAATTTCTTCCAAAATGGATGGGGTCCTACAAAATAAGAAATTTGTGCATGAAAATGGTAATGCACTGATTGGAGGAATTAGATGGCACTCCCATTATGAAATGGGTCAACCACGACAAGTTGAAGATTTTCCAAGCACTGAGAATAGTCTACTCAGGGACGGGAGTAGAAGCTAGAAGGGGGAAGATGTCGACACTAACATTTTCCTCCATAATTTCTATTTCATTAATGTATGTATTAGGAATAGGATGTTGTTAAGTATAATTAGTAGTAGCGTCGATAGAAGATAACGGTACTGCAGCCAAGTCTAATGCCGCCAATAATGTGGAGTACAGTAAAGTCAAAAGTACAATAGGAATGTTGTAAAAAGTAAATATTTGTCGTAAGTGGTCCGGTAATGTTAAAATGTCAAATTTTGGGTAATTAGATAAGTAGGGTCTACATGATTAGGAATTAGAAATATTATATTAGTAATAAGGACAAGGAGTGAGGTCATAAATATTTTGTGTATTTTATTTGTAAAAATTCTAAAAATGTGGAACCCATGTAAAATGATAAGGTTTATCTTATCTTAAAAGATAAGCTTACATGTACAGATAAGAGTTAAGGTATGGAATATGATTCATCAGAGTGGATTTCTTATCCTATCTTAGAGATAAGATGGATAAGCCTGGAAGTTCTATAAATAGAGAGGCCACCCCCCTCATTTAGCATAGAAAGAAGTAGTGAGAAATATTGTAGGAAGTGTGCGAAGGAAGCCATCAGTTAAAGGTGTGTTGAAGAAGCCATTAAGAGGTGTAATTGTAAAGTTTCTCCCATAGTCTTGGTGAAAGGCAAGTGAAGTCAATAACACTTGAAGTACCTCATGGGTGAGATTGTAACAATTTCATGTTAATATTATAATTTACTTTGATATTTCAGATTTGTCATCATTCCATCTTATCATAGTCGATGGTATTCTTTTGTTATGTTGTTGTTTTGTCTCCAGATTACATCCACCAAACTAAAGGCTGTGCATTAGTAAATAATCATAGCACGAGGAGTTCGGTGAAGAATTATCATAGTGCTGGATTGGTGATGATAGATCTAGTAGATTTAGATTTTCCAAATGAGTGTGTATACTACATCGAAAACCGACCCTCTATCTCTCGAGTGCCCTTGAGTACGATGATATCATTAACTATATCATGGACCATACATATCCAGAAGGAGCTACACCACAACAAAGAAGGCGGTTACGCATTATCGTAGCTAAGTACGTCATTATAGAGCAAGTTCTCTATCGAAAGGCATTCGATGGAATGCTCCTAAGATGTGTCGACACAGAAGAGTCCAAGAAGATTCTCCATGAATCTCACAGCGGAATATGCGGAGGCCATTTCGGTGGTCACGCCACTGCTCGAAAAATACATTGAATGGGCTATTTCTGGCCCACTCTAGAACATGACGCAATAGAGTTTGTACGCAGGTGTCGCAAGTGCCAAGAATTCTCCCATGAGATTCACATGCCGGCACAAGTTCTGCAACCAATCGCTACTCCGTGGCCCTTTTCTACATGGGGCCTGGACTTAATAGGGAAATTCTCTCCCTCATCCACAGACAGGCCATAATTTTATAATTACGACCTTTGAATATTTCACCAAATGGGTAGAGGCCATGCCTCTTACCACTATACCCAGTTACGTAATCGCCAAGTTCATTTTGAACCAAATCATTTGTAGATACAAAATATCCGCAAATCATTATACTGTGATAATGGAACTTATTTTAAGAATGAATAGGTTCATGAGCTATGCAATAAATTTAAAATGAGCCATCATACGGCTTCCTTGTATTATCCCCAAGCCAACGGGTAGGCTGAAGCAACAAACAAAACAATGAAAGCCATTCTCCTTAAAACGATAAAAGAAAACAAACGAGATTGGCATTTGAAGTTATATCCGGCCTTATGGGCCCACCGAACCTCAATAAGAACACCAACAGGAGAAACTCCTTTCTCGCTGGTATTTGAAGGCGGCGGTTCTCCCACTTGAGGTTGAAATACCCAGTCTCCGCATTTCACTACAAGGGATTCGGATGAAGATGCTTACAGAGAAATACGTCTTTCCCAACTAGAAATCCTAGATGAAACTAGGTTAGACGCCCGAGCAATGACATAGAATCTATCCGACCGGATGTGCCGGCAAGTACAACAAGAAGGTCTATGAACGTGACATATACGAAGGTGATACGGTTCTAAGGTGGACAACCGGATCGATAAAAAGACCAAGCGAAGGAAGGAAATTCCGGCCCAAATGGTTGGGCCCATACCGAGAGTCATGAAAGACTATGGAAATGGTGCATACCTCTTATGTACGCTAGAAGGTGAGGAGTTTGGCGAAGCAGTCAATTCCCTCCACCTCAAGCGTTTTACGCATGAATGCTAACGCTACCTATATAACTATCTACATTGCATTTTCAAATAGGTTAGGATCATTTTGTCCATTCGTTTCTTACACAAATTGTGATCAAGGAATCTATTCTCAAAGCAATTCATTACAAACTCATGATCTTTGTTGGCATAAAAATTTCTAATCATATCTCTCCATTTTCACGATATCATCAAATATCTAGAATCTTTTATCAAATAAAATCAGACATGACGAAGTCTTAACAAGTAACCATACCAAGAGTGTAAGTTTATTCTTGCTTTGATTTCTTCTTGGGACAGTGTGTCTTGCTTATGGTATCTTCTAGAAGCTTCATGGTGTCACATCTATCCCATATACATATCTCTTTGGGAATAAGCACATACTGAAATTTTACTCAAATGAACAAATCAAATGTTGATCAAACAAGAAAATTTTAATTTTACACATTTCCTTGCCCCCACCAACCTTCGGTGATGAGCTTGCGTCTCTTACTAGTGACGTAGGGTTGGAAAAGGATGGAAATGCCCTTACTCGCCTATACTTTGCTGCGGTGATAAGCCCACGCTTCCTTTGGTAGCATGGGGCAAAGCGTAGGGGTCTTTTTACAAATGAATGCAAATAGTCATACGCAAACAATTCAAACTTGCAAACTTTGAGTCAAAAACAAATGAAACAGATGTTCAAAATCCCGAAAGAGTTAAAAATCCTAAAATCCAGATTTTGTCTACCATGTGGCCATCTACGGGTCTAAGTCTGGATAAACCGCAGGGCAAGTTGCATCCAAAACTATGAAGTCACTCGGGTAGAGTCGGAAACAGAGCTTCCAATTTGGTTCCACCAAAGCTTTTCTCATCTTTCATCACCTTTGTCATTTCACCACATTTCATAACTTGCGCCCTTCTTGGCTCTTGGTGATGAGCCTTCGCATCTTACTAGTTGCGTGGAGTTAGGAGTGAGGCAAGTTAAACATTCATCATATTATTTATTTTCATCACTTTGCCAAAAACAAACATGAGGTATCCAAATTACTCATAAAAGCTAAGATTCAAAATCACAATATATCTACATTGTCATGTATCGACATCACAAAACACAAAAAGAAAAGTAAAACATTTATATCACTGTTCATCATTTGCATACATTCTAGAAAACATATAAACATACATCGTAGTATACACAAAGAAGTTGGAAATAGAAAGGGAAAACATGAGTGACAAGCTTTTAATCCAAAAACGAATGCATATATATAAATAATCAATGGTTATATACAATGCCATCATGCACTAGGCATGGTCAAACGCTCAAAGAGCCCGTGATATACAAAAGAATCTATGGTACAAAATACACAAGGGCCAAGTGGCCTCTCAACCCCTACGCGACCCCCCTCCGAAGGTGTGCGCCTCGCTAGGACTCGGCACGCGCGGTGTTCGAATGAACGGAGGCTCGGGGTCTCGGAGGAGCAGCCACGGATCTCACCACGAGAGTGGCTCCTCATAAGATGCTCACCTGTCCTATATCCCGCCAACTCGTACGGAGGGTAGACACCATCCCGGCCACGTGCCAAATGGGAGCGAAGACGTCGTATGTCTCGCCGGCCACCGAGGGCTCCCGACATCTACGGATAGCTCCGCACGGGTCTTATCCATGGGGATCATCAAGGAATCGTACATACCTGCGGATCGATCCGGCCACTCGTCACAGCAGTCTCTAAAACAAAAGAAAAACAAATTAGAAACTAGGAAAGAGGCTAAAAGATACAAGATAAAAACACAAGGAGAGATAACAAATCCTAAATTAAACAAACATTGAAAGGAAGAAAGGATAACTTACTGGATCACCGGGCCTCAAGATGGGTCGCTAGGGCCGGACCGCCGTGGATGCCGCTACCGACTAAGGGGATGCTCCTGTAGTAGGAGCAACATGATGCCCCGAAACGGACTCATCCTCTCCACCGTGGCTCTGGGAGAGTGGCTCCTCTGAAACTAAGGTCACCCTCTCTGCGCTCTCCTTGGCCCTCTCTACTGCATAATATCCTGAGTGTCATGCCACTCAGGATCGCTGTCATCGCCTACTCCTCCGAGCCCTCCTCTCGTAGGCTCCTCGAATCGGAGTCAATGTCTATAGGGTCATCGTTGCTATGAGCAGGACCCATAGAAATCTGAAGCAAAGGTGCCCAATGCGCACCGGCTCTCCCTCTGGCCCGAACTATCCTCCTGGCTGCAATGGGAATGCCAGGAGTGACCACTATCCAGCCTCGGCCTCTAGGTCCCCCTCTGGCCTCGCGAACTGATCTATAGACTTGCACCACTCTGGGGAAGCATGCCCGTATATGGAAGGCCAAACTGCTGAGGAACTCTGCCAAAAGGATGCACCTCCACTCATCCCACTCGGTCGATGAGCTGCCCTGTGGTGGAGCAAGAGATCAATGTAAGAGTCTCCTCTCCCCATATACAGGCCATAAGCTAGTACGGTGTCGCCTCCATATCTACTGTAGTAAGGGAGGAAACTAGCTGGTGAGATGCTCTAAGCACCGACATATCTGACCATCTGGCTACCCTCATAGCCCCGGGATTCACCACCTCCACGCCTCGCCATAAGGGATAAAATGCTCATACACCCTGACTCATGACTAGAGTTGGGTGGCTCAATGACTGCCCATGTAAACGGACCACCCTATATAGATCATGGTAGGTGGTCCCGCACTTCTGCACCCGAGGCATATATCCGGCCATGCCCTCTATCTCGTGCAATGATGGGGGCCCAATAGTATAACAAAATGTCCCCTCCCTTGTCCCCGATCAATCTCGAGGCAAGGATCCCCATGATAACTGTCGAAATATGGGGATAGGAAAAGAAGGGATGGATCGAACTCTCACTCCCTTCTTCGACCCCGTGGAGATAGCCGCATCTCCCATGTAACACCCGCCTTGTGCAATCGTGCTCGTGAGCTGCCGTCTCTAATGTGAGTCTCCTCCCGATGATCGGGACCCTGAATCACTGGTAGACATCCTCCAACGTGATAGTCCACTCACCGCGGACCCCTGGCGGTCGAAAGGTGTTACGATCTACATCCCAATATGAAAATAAGTCACAAAGGATGTGACTAGATGGTGCGACATGTGGCACGCGCGATATGCGCAGATATACCACCCTCCGTAGTGTGTCCTCCTCGTCCGGTGAGAGGGCATCTAGTACCCTACAACCTAATCACACACTCTCTCTCGGCTCCATCTAATGTACTCTTCCTCGCCCGCATACACCCAAAAACACACAAACAGAGCAAGTTAATATCTGGACAATACCAAAAGAGTCACAAAAACACGTAGAAGTGCAAAAATAAAGACATAATCTCAAATATAAGTTCTTTTGCATTCTGTGGAGAACGCCGCCTTAAAAGGCGGCGGTCGTGTAACCGCCGCCCTGACAGGCGGTGGTCGTGTGCTAACCACCACCACGGCCGGGCGGCGGTCGTGGTCCGAAAACCCACGCGGGTTTTTAACCTTAAAAAGCCTAAAACAAGCAAACAAAGACCATTTAACCTAAAAATGGAGCCTACCCAGTAGGCGCCCCCCCTAGGTGGACCTTTTGAACCTAACATTTTCAAAAATAACCCCCCCATTACGACAAATTTAACATTTCAAATTTAAAGGGGAAACAAAAAATTGACGAAAACCAACCTGTGATCTAGCGGGGCGGTGTTCCGCAGCGTGGAGGCATGATCACAATCTCATGCGGATGTTCGACTATACTCACACAAGAAACCATGGCCGTGGGTCCCCAGCTCAAAAACAATAAAATCAACTCGCGCAAATGAATAGGAAAATGGGTCCACTTTCGTATATATAACACTGTTTCATTTTAAAATGAATTTTCACAGTTTGGAGTCTTTGATGGAGGTAAGTTCCTATCCCGCACGAATGGTACATTCTCATTCCCTATTATTTTAGCATTTATTTTCCAAATTATTGTATCTATCTGCACTTGAGTTCTCCTTTCATTTGCAGATAGCGGGAATTTTGGATGGCGTAATTTCAACACACGGACGTGTAAGGTATAACTTCTAAACTTCCCATTTCGGGACTGCCATACTCGGACCCACCGTTTTATGCCTCTTCATGGCTAAAACGCTTCTCCGAGGGGGCAATATGTACGTACCCAAAATTGTAAGGTATCTTCGGGAACAGTGTAATAAGTGCCCCAATGATGATACAGGTCTCCTCGCAAGGTGTTCGGGATCCAGAAGAGCTCTCCAAGTATGCGTTGACATCCCACATGCCCCTGTTTAGCCCCCACATGCTTTGTTTTCCCCTTTTTCCCTCTTTTCTTTCCCCTTTTCCCTTTAGTAACAAAACCGCCGCCCGATCGGGTGGTGGTCAGAATGCTTGCCAACAGCAGGCGGCGTCCTAACCGCCACCACCGCTTTCAGAGCGGCGGTCCTTTACACGTTTTCCAGAGGGCTATTTTTACACGACTCACATAAATTCAATGATTTACCTGCTTTCTTTTATTGTCATGAGCTTGCATTTATGGTTCTGGTTCCCTAGAATAGTGTTTTGCCATTGTTTATAGTTTAAGAGTTCTATTTGGATTTTACCTTGGGTAAATGCAAATGCTATAAATAGATGGCTTGTGCTCAAGAAAAGGCCCCTCATTCACTTCTCATCTTCTCATTTCAGTAGTTTAGTACTTTTATTAGGATTCATAGTTTAGTTTCTTTCATTGCATGCCTAGTTAGCTATGTTTTGCAGTTAGTAAGCCACATATCCATCTTGTGCAAATGTCACATTGCTTCCGAGCCTCCGAGTTTTGCCTCCAAGTTTTCCTCTCGGATTTCTTCTTGCAATAGGTTTAGTTTTCCTTTTGCTTAGAATTTTAGTTTATTTCAATACATGCTTAGTTAGCATTGTCCATGGTGTTGGTAAGCCACATATCCAGACAGGCAAACAAGTGTGTTCTGTTTTATCTAATCCATTAGAGAGTAATAGCTTAGGAAGCCATTAAAGTTGCAGGTTTTACTCCTCAAATAGGATAGTTTCAAGTTCGGATGCACTATGTTGCATGATTCGCAATAGATCCCATTAGGAATTCGCGTAAGCCAAGCTCGTGACTCTTGCGCTATCCCTCTCCTATCCGCGTTCTATTCTATCTCGCATTACGAAGGTTGTCCCTTGTTCCAACCCCTATTCCTGTTGATGCAAGCATTACATGATTTTACGGATCTACGTGAGCACAAAGAACGAAGAGATCACCCGAGGGACAAGATCACATGCACCATCGGATTCGCCAGCTGCTCACTGGAATCTAGGTTCTAGCTTTCAAAGTTCTAGTTAGAATCGTATCAAATAGAGTAGTTAATCACTTTATTTGATAAATTCTATTCTCGATATTTCAGGAAGTCATGTGGGGATTGATAGTTTAGAAACTATGATTCACTCCTCACTTCGAGGTAGGATCGAGAATCTTGCGAATAGATTAGTTACTTCATTATTAAGAATAAATATA